>JABFPN010003846.1:0-16746 GCA_022817305.1 Leptoteleia sp. ZL-2020
TTGCCTTAATAAATAACGTTGGAGATATACTAAAAAGAATAACTTAATGTATTTATTAATTTAAAGAAAATTAATGTAGAAATTTTAAAGAAAATTAAGGAAAATATTATTAAATTTAGGAAATAAACTATGCATTAGTGCGACGCATGCGCTGAATTGGTACGGCTATTGCCTATTTTTTGAGGCATCAGACGTACGAAATGTAGTAAGCCGTATGTCTCGGCATTTGGTATAACTGATGCATTACTTGGTGCGTCTAACGTACTAAAATTTTTCTGTGTATAGAGAAGCTCCGGCGAGTCTATGGATTTTCACGTTAAATCTCCGGTCTATTAACGGAGCCAGCGGAGAAGAGCTCCTTAATTTTATGTTGATTCTCCGGACATGTTCCGTACGGGTAATGATTTAGTAAAAGTTTAATTGTTTTTTGCTATACAAAAAAACATTACCATAATCATTTGAATTTACGAATCGTTATTAAAACATTTTGATAAACGGCATATTTCTAAATTTTTAATAATTTATTTTTGAATCTTTTTAGAAGGTTTAAGGCGGATTATCAGTTGAATATTACTAAATTAGTGTATTTTGAATTATTTTCATAGAATAATTTAATTGCATCAATTTTTTAATTATAAGCCATTTCATTTATTCACAATGGGAGATATTAATTCAGTTCAAAAAGTTCATTTTTATGAAAGTACAAACAAATTCAAAAATAAATTATTAAAGATTGTGGATATATAACATCTATCAAAAAGTTTTAATAACGATTTGTACATTTATTATTACATGTAATTATGCTGATTAATTCTTACCATTATTAATAAACTTTATTGCAATTTATATTGTATTTTTAACGTCTGTTAATGTTATTATTTATTCTCTTTATTTCTTCTCGACCGTAAATTTTTATACAACAGACTAACATTATATTAATTCATTAGATTGACGTTTCGACCATATTTTGGGTCATTATTCGAAATCTATAACACTTGAGTTGAAGTCATCATTCTCTCATTTTTGCAACTCTTGTGTATTGTCTTACTGGTTCATGATTATCTTTATATGGAGACGTTTCTATATATATACTTTGATTTATTTGCTGTTAAACATATATTATTACTTAGTTATGGTTTTTTTATGTCATATCAAGATTTTATCATAGATATTGTTAAGGTTTTCAGTATCTTTTTGTGCATTAAGTGTGTTGTTTTTATGATGTTTTATGTATAACATTTCAGATACATTTCTCTTATGGTATTGTTATTCTATGTCTAATATTTCAATTTTTTCCCATATCATTTCATGTTTATTATGTATTCTATGTTTTGAAATAACATTCAGTTTGTTTCTGATTTTATATTATTTTTATGTTCTTTAATTCTTTTATCTAAAGTTCTTTTTGTTTGTCCAATATAACATTCGTTGCAATCTTTACAGTTAATTTTATAGATAACATTTTGTTTTTGTTCGTTTGTTAATATATCTTTATTCTTTTTAATGAAATTTAAAGTATGGTTTATTTTATTAACTATATTTATATCATATTTTTTTCAAATTATTTTTAATTTTATTGTTTAAGTATTTGATGTATGGTATGGTGATGTATTTGTTTGTGGATTTAGATTTTTCTCTCAAGTTATTATTGTTATTTTTTGGAAAATTTGTTCTTTTTTTGATGTATTTTTTGATGAATTTGTCTTCATACATATTGTTAATTAATATATTTTGTACTATTTTTATATTTTGAAAATGAAATTTTGGATGTGACAATGTAACAGCTTTGTCAACTAGATTAAAAATCATGGCTCTTTTTTGATGGTGTGGATGTTGTGACTTGAAATGCAGAATTCTACGTGGGTATGTTGGTTTTTGATACCAGTTAGTTATAACTGTATCTTGTTCATTGATGACTGTGAGATCTAGAAAGTTTATTTTACCATTTCTTTCTTTTTCTATTGCAAATTTCAATTTTTTATCATAATTATTAAATATGTTGAGAATATTTTCTATTTCATTGTTTGGTACAATACAAAAAATATCATCAATACAAAATACAATACAAATAATATCACCCTGTAGACGATAATATAGTCCTTCGGCACATTGGGTAATGCTAATGTCGGCGGTGGTTATGTACAGAGCAGTAATACTCTGTAGAACTCCTTACCAGCCCCGTGTTATGGTACATGAAATCAATGTATTTTATCACATTGAATACGATTATGCAGAAAAAATTTGGTTTTGGCTGACCGTTTTACAGTTATTTGCGAAAAAGTGCCATTTTTACCGACCAAGAAATTTATTTCTTTAAAATCTAACCAAACTAACCACATAGGTCCAGAACATCGTAAGGAGCAATTTTGGTCCTTTGGAGCATATCTTTAAAGTTGATATTTTCAGAGTTATTGACGAAACCTTGAACGCCCAATTCAACCCGGACGCGCTCCGAGGGACTATATTGTCGTCTACAGGGAGACAATCCCCACACTTCCTAACAATATAAGACATGTTTTCTATGTTTTTTTTCTGCTGATTACGATTATGCAAAAAAATTAGTTTTCGCTGACCGTTTCAAAGTTATTTGCGAAAAACTGATATTTTTACCGTTTTTTGGCCATAACTTTTGAACGGTAAGAGAGCGCCAAATTTTTGAGATTCGTAATCAGCGGAAAAAATTACGTCGATTTCATGTGTTTTTTTACCCACTTTAGGGGGGGGGGGACATTCCGAATAATTACCAAAACTAGAAAACTCCTGAGTGTACTGAAAGCTATACCTGGAATTAAATGGGGAGTTGATCCTGAAATTTTATTATCGGTATATAAAGGGTTATTGAGATCCAATTTTGATTGGGGGGACATTCTATATGACTCAGGCGCAAATACCAGTAAAGTAAAACTTGATAAGATTCAATTTGCGGCACTTAGGCAGATTTTAAGTCTTATGAAATCTTGTCCGTCTAATGTCATCCTTGAATTGGCTGGTGAATTGCCTCTTAAGTTTAGGAAGAAATAACACCAAAAAATGTATCTACTAAAGATTCTCACAACCTCTAAACATCCTGCGTTTGAAGTTTATATCAATAAACTGGTTCCAATAATTAATGACCTTAAATTTGAGAGAAAACTTAATATCATTCTGCGTATTAACTCCTTGAGAGATATGATAGATAATAGCATTAAGTGTGAGTGGAATAATTATATGTGTTGTAAATATAAGACCAACCTGATGAATGTCTCAGATTTGATAGATTTTGAAGTTGGTCGTAAATTACAATATGGTTGTCTGATAAAGGAAAGATTTGCCAAGTTAGTTAGGAACCAGTACAAAAATAACGTAATCTTTTAAACTGATGGCTCCTGGAATAAAACTGAAAAAAGAGTTGGCATTGGGGTATATTCTCCCACCCTAAACTTGGAAATCAGAAAGAGACTTTTGGAGTTTTTGAAGCTGGTTTTCAAACATAAGGCTGTACTGACGGTCATCTTCACGGATTCCGTGAGCGTTCTCAAAGCATTAATTAACTCTTGTAATAATAATAATGTTGACAAATTAATATTGCAAATCAGGGAAACTATCTTGGTACTGACATCCAAAAACTCCCTAGCCAGTCTGGCATATAGGAAAATGAAAAAGCTGATTTAATTGCTAAACAAGCTGCCTTATTAAATAATGTTGATTACCAAAAAATTAATTTTTATAATTTCTTTAGGGAAATTAGAAATGAATTGTACGAAGAGGCTTCTATTTATTTGAAGGGACAAGGAAGAACTAAAGGAAGGGTATACTTTGATAGAGTTGGAGACAAAGTTTTGAAAAGACCATGTTTTATGGGTCTTAAATTAACAAGGAAATTTATTTCCTTTGTAAATCGGGCGAGATCCGTACATACTTGTAACGTTCATCTTGTTAGGAAGAATATCATTGTAAATGCAGCTTGTGAATGTGGTGAAGAATATCAGACTTTTAATCGTCTAGTCGTTCATTGCCATTTGAGATTGGAGAATTCTCAAAGGTTTACGTGATACTTTTATTTTTACTAGGGTTAGTAGATTGCAAATGGGCAAAGATAAAATTATTAAAAATTAAGGAATGCATAAAATGGTATTAAAGATTTCTTATATATTCTAGAAACCATTTATCAAACAGTTTTAATAAATGTTGTGTTGCATATTTTTATCGATATTAATTAATTTAAGTATAGAAAAGTGGAAAAGTAAATAATCTAAATAGTGAGGAAACATCGAATATTAGTTGTGTTTAGGTTGATAAAAGAGGGGATAGTTGGAAACATGAAAAGCTTAAATAGATTGCACGAGCAGGAGAAAACAAGTAACTTTAGTGTTGGTCGCAAAATACTCCGGAAAGGAGAAATAAAGTCCTTAAAGTTTTTCTGGTAGAGTAGATGGAGCCAACGTTGGATTGATCGATGTTGATTGGCTGTTCCATTGGATTGGCGGATGTGAACACTTTCTGGAATTGCGATGGTTTCGAGAAGTCTTTGAGTACATATGGGAACTGAACCACAGGAATTTAATTGGAAGTATTTTAGGTATTTCGGTGTTTTAATTAAATCAGACTTGGCTCAATAAGTCTCTGCTCTAATCTGATGAGCGTCTCATCAGCATTTAATGGGATCCTCTTTTTTATAAGTTGCTTTCCTTTTCAGTTTGTTTGGAAAGATATCGTGGGAATTACCAGAGTCTTGTAAACTAAGCTATTGTTACGATGCCACGACCAACGGTCGCGAGCATCATTCACACCACTTGAAAAATGAGTCAGCCAGACGAACCGATATGGCCTAATAAATATATGCAGACTTTGATTTTCTTTGCACGCCCTTCCCCATGTGGAAGCACTTAGACGCAAGAAAAGCAAAAGATTACGCAATATACCGTGATTTAATTTGTAATTCGCAGTAAAGGAAAAGATTGCTCCAATTTATTAAGAAAGAGCCAATTGATAAAAAATAAATTTATGAGATTTTATTTTTACGAAGGGAAACAATATTTCATGTTTCCAGGGAAAACCCATATACGACTTTTCAGAGTAAAGTAATAAGAAACTTTTTTACTTTAGAACAATGAGGGTCTTAGGTATAAATACGACCCCCAAAAATGAAGCTAATCAGTTCTTCGACAACTCCGGACAGAGCCGTATCTCTGTATAACATCAGTTTAACATTAACTCCGGGCAGAGCCGTACCTCTGCATCTCGCAAGCTCTTCGCAGAGCCGTGTCTCTGCGTTCAAAATCTGTTCGCGCTTATTAGTTATAAGAGTTGTTCTCGCGATCGTTTTCGTCTTCGAAGTCCAGTCTCAAGTCCAATCTCCAGAATTCCGTCCAGTCTCGTCAAGTCTTCGAAGTCCAGTCTTCGAAGCCAAGTTCCAGACAAATCACCAACTGGATCAACTGAGCACATCAAGCGTCTGCGTATAAAAGTAGGATTTATATTTGTATTCCTATTCCTTTTGATCTTATTCCTTTCTGGTGTCACATGTTGTAAAGGGTTGGAGTCGAAGCTCCCATTTCGACTTTTAATCTGATAAAGTAACCTGCGATTCTTCCTCTACCATTTAGGGCTATAAATCATTGGGTGAAATATCGTGACACCAGCCGAGTTGGTTGACCTCATCAAATCTAATCTGATTTGTTAGGTCAAATAGACTACCCCTTCGGAATAATTCTGAAGCGCTCCATATGCTTCGCGAATAAGGTCCATAGGGAGAAATATTCAGGTATTCGAAATAAAGTTTTTTTATCCTATTTTTATTTACTTATTATATCGACAAGCAATAACTAACTTTATTTATAAACAATGACAATCGCGCTTGAACTTGTTTAATACGCTTAGCGCGTGATGCCTCGCGTAGCGTTCCGTTGGCGCTCGAAACATTGCGTTGCGCAAAATAAATAATTATTCATAACTTCTACAGTTTTCAATATTTAGATGTGAAATTTTGTAGAAAACTTTGTTGAACATCACTGATTATGAATCTGTTATTATATTTCTGGAACTCGAAAGTTACTTCGACTCTTTTTTACTTCAAACGTGAACGTGAGCGCGGAAGGGACTGCGCGAATTAACAAATACGTGATAATTAATTGCTGCATTTTTAAAATAAAATTATGGACTTGTGAGCATTAGTATCTCAAAATATGTTTAGAAAAAAATTTTCAAGTCAATCCGTACATAATTACTTGAGATATCGCGAATTAAAGATAAAAAAGCTATAGATTTTGACTATAATAAAATATTATGTTTTTATCATTTATTTAATTAACCTTTGTTATGACAAAAAAATGTTTAATACAAAAAAGATGCAGAATTTCATTTTACACATCGTAGTACAACTTGAAATTTAATTTGAACAATTTCATTTTTTTATAAAAATCCCACGATCTGGAAGTTTGTGCGGCCGAATCTCGAGCGCAAGTACCCTTTTAGAATCCGGACGTTCAATTGAAACTTTCAATTCGCAAGATTTTGCGGTGATTTTGCGGATTTATATAAACGACGAAGTCGCGCGATGAACAAAAAAAAAAACTTTATAGTTTGCGGTAATAGCGGACTGAGTTTGTCGTAGGCCGATCCTTCTGATTGGGGATATGGCTACGACTTTAATTAGTGGCGTAATTTTGTATATTCTCGTTTGTAATGTTTTGGTGGCCCTGAAAAGGGCCGTTGGGGAAGAAGTTAGGGTTTCGACCACGGACGGATGCGTACGTGGGAACGCTCGGTGTTATAGCGTGGTAGCGGTGGCCGCGGAACGGTTCTTACGCGTATCGCGTTGAGCGCGGTGCTGTCGGCGCTCGCCTTTTTGACGACTCGAGGTGTTGGTGGAGTGTCGCGGTTTGGTCGCTCGGTGTCCGAGCTAGCTGGTGACGGGGTTGCGACGCTGCGGGGTTCGTTGATGGGTAGCTCGGCCAAAACTTCTCGATCCGATATTTGGGAAGGAGGCGGAGGCACTTGGAATTGACGCAGCAATTCCTCTAACTCCCGTTCTACAGTTGGGTCGCGTATTTCCAAAGGCGGCGATTCGCTGGGACGGCGGCGGCCGCGAAGGCGAGCGGCTCGTTGTCGGGCTAAACGTCTTTTTCGGGCGCGACGCTGGGCGCGGGATAATGTCCCCTCCGGCGGGGAGTCGTTCGGCGCTTGATTCTCCGTAATTGTTTGTTGTTTTTCGGTGGTTCACGGCGCGGGTGAACGGATTGCGAGTCGCGGTATTGTTCCCCTATCGTAGGGTCGGCGCGGACCTTGGAGAGACGCTAGTTAATTTTGACGGCTGTGAAGAATGGATAATGAATCGCGAGGGGGTCGGACGCAAGTACGGCGCGGTAAGTCGCAAGGGGGGGACGAGCGAAGTAAACAAAAGATCGCGAGTGGGTTGGTCGCGAGTACGGCGCGGTAAGTCGCAAGGGGGACGCTAGAGGGGGGGAAAATTAGGGTCGAGCGAAGTAAACAAGATCGCGAGTGGGTTGGTCGCGAGTACGGCGCGGTAAGTCGCAAGGGAAGGCGATGGCCGAAGTAAATAATCGCGAGTGTTGTCGCGATTGTGACGCGGCGGATTATTGACGAAAGGAGGATGGGAAGAGGGATAGCTCGGGTATCATATGTCCCGCGGTGGCAATCCCCGACGGCGTTCTGGGAACACCCAGTGCTCGTCAGGACTGCGGTCCCTCGTTGCAGGCGGTCTGCCTGTTCCCTCGATGGCGGCGAGTTGCCTCTTAGCGGCGGTCTGCGAGCACGCAGTGCTCACTAAGAGTCTTCTCCCGCTGTTGTCCCTTGGCTGGCTGCTGCTGCTTCTCCGGCTGGCTGCTCCTGGAGGTCCGTCTGGTCCGGCTGCTCCGTAGACTCTGGCCTCAGTGGCGGAAAGCGCGCATCTATATAGGGAGAGCCGCCTCGCGCTGATTGGTCGAGCGGTTCTCGACGCTGATTGGCCGTCGCGGGAACGGTGGGGTCGCGTGGACTGACGCGGAATCGGTCGGTATCTCTCGGCACGGACCGTGGAGAGACGACTCGCGTTCTCGCGAGTTGCGCTTGTGCGTGTCGGGACTTGTTTTGGTACGCGAGATTCCGAATGTCGCGTTCGCGTTGTGTTTACGAATGTTCGCATTCATGTCAAGTTTAACTAACTCGCGCGAAGGCTGGAAGCTAACTGTTAAATTTTGAAATAATTAGATCTAACGCGGACCTTTAAATTGGGGTCATTTACCAGAAAACGAAATAAAGCGCGTACAAATATAATAAGTATATATTCGCACTGAAAACAATTACACGAATTGTGATGAAATTAGTAAATAAAGTAGGTGAAATTACAAGGCGAAATTAGTAAATATAGCAAGTGATAATAATATTCGACGAAGCTTACAATTTGAGTGAATTTGAAATAAAATAAATTTGAGAAAAATAAAGTGTACAATTCATCGAAAATAAATTTAATTTCGAGGAAAAGAAAATATCTGTGTTCTCGGTATGAAATCAAATAATATGCGAAAGTAAATATAGTAGAAATAATACGCGAATTAAGGCCGAAATAATCGAAATTAAAAGGAGTTTCCTTTCGCGGCCTTTTAACTTTGAAATTGGCGATTAACTGACGCAAAATAAAATTAATAGAAAAAAAAACAAATAAGTCGCCGAAACAATAACTAATTAACATTATTAGCAAAAATTTATAAAAAAAATCATTTATTTGCATTAAACAACAATTTTTAAGATAATTTAAAAAAAGTAAAATATTTTTCTGCTTAACGCTAAAAATTTTGATTTAGTTAACAATAATTAAGTCAAATTTATGCCATTTCTTATTTAACTTACCCAAATCGCTTTTGAAGTATTTCCAAAATGTTTTGAAATCTCCAACAAAACCTTGTGTCTTGAAAGTTTTATTTTGATAATACCATGAAACAGCAACATCTTTTGGATTTCTAGCCACATAAATTATCTGAAATTATATACATATTGATAAAAAAACCTATACAGATTTTTTTAGCAATGATACCACTTATAAAGAAGTATCCCTGTCAAAAATATTATATGCGAAAACACAAATATGTAAAACGCATATTGGAATCGCACGCGTTTAATGCATGTGTTACACATATGTTGTAGAATAAAACCGTGAATCCGTAGTTAAAATTAACCCTCGAAAAACATTGACCTATCTTTCTAACAACAATAGCAGTATACTTTACTTTGTTTGGAAAATGATTATTAACACTGCTAAAATAGGTCTTTTAATTTAAAACATGTTTAAGCGGCGAACGTCATATCAATAACGAAAATTCATTTCTTTCGTTATTTCTCAACCAAATGACACAATAATTGAAATAATGACTTCTCAGCAGTGACGGAATGGCGCTCTGGTCCAATAATTAAGAAAAAATAAAAACAATTTTTATGAATGTGATACATGCCACAACTTTATTACATTTAAAGGAAAATAAGTAATTTTTATTTACAAGTGGACCAGAGCGCTATTCCAGGACGATTAACGATAGTTATGAACAAAAAAACACTGTTGAATTCACTCGCATATGAAAAATTAGTGATTTTTACGCTCACGTCAAAATTTTATTAAAAATTGCTGTTGTTAGGTATTGAGATGGTAATTAGATTGTTATTTCTGATTTCATCAAATAAGGAAATGGTGGAAATTATACCAATTTTTACCAAATTGATGGAATTTATACGAAAATTGTTTAATTTCCATTTATAATTAGTTTTCGTTATAAATATATGTCATTATACCATCCAAGCATTCTTTAATCTTGATCTACATTACCGACTCCACATGAGTTTGTAATCGCTTTAAACTCCACCTTAACGCGATGCCGTAAGCAATCGCAATGTCAATCGTGGTCGGTAATGTAGAAAACATTTTTTAATATTCATAATGTCGATATAACATCGATAATATCAATATTAAAGAATGTTAGATAATAAGCAAGTGTGCATAATTGTGCTAAAATTTTCTTTTTGAAAATCGAAAAGAAACACATTTTTACACAAAGTAAGCAACAGTTTAGAAAAACAAAGTTTCAGCACAAACCTGAAACAATAACGAATGAACACAACACAGAAAATTAACGATTTACTTTGTAATAAAAACGTATAACTTGAACGCGTTTTACTTTTGACAAACAATAACAAACTAACGCAACGGCCATTATTTTGATGAAGTAAAAGGGCAACGGAGGTTGCTGGTAGTTGCCAACTATAAGCACAGATGGCGCAAGTGTAGAAAACTATTTACATTATTAATCAGCAGCGCTATTTTGCTCTCCCATATGTTTCATTTCATTTCCGTCTCGTTAAGTTTTCGCTTCGTTTTCGTTTCAGCTTCGCTTCGATCTCGCTTCGCCTCGAAAATTCATACGAAACTTTAACGAAACGAAAATGAAACAAAAATGAAGCGAAAACTTAACGAGACGGAAATGAAATGAAACATAAGCGAGAGCAAAATTCCACTACAGTAATATTGAGCGGTCTTTTCCTTGAAGGAATATACATGAAGATGCCCGCCAAAAATAAGTATTTCAAAAATTCAATTACATTTTTTGTAATTGTTATTATAAAATAATTAGTAATTATTGAAGTTTAGCTTAATTATTGTAATAATTCAATACCATTGAATTATAACAACAAAATACCATTGAACAACAACAACAACAGTATCAATGTACGAGGACAGTGTTTGATACATGTCTGTAATACCTTCTCTTCAAAACCGGTAAGTTGTGTGTAATAATTTATCATTTTTTATTCTATTATTATGACAAAATTCGGATTTTTCGACTTAGGTGATTCATGTCTGGAGTAATGCTTTTCTTTTCATAAAACTCAGAACATTAAGAAATTAGTCTCTTATTCACGCATGTTACATTTATAACATTACAGTAATTTGTTTATTTAAAGCAAACAAAGTGTTACTGATGAAGCACTACAGTGTTTATTTAAAGTATCAAAATGTCATAGTCAAATTAGTTAATTTATGTTTGTAACGCGGCGTCCGCTGGAGCCCGACGGACAGGGCCTCCCGGGGCACGCCGGTCTTCGCCCGGCCCTTCTCTCGGCCCACTTTTTGCTGAGCGCCAGGCCGTTTTGCCCAGAAACGGCCAAAGGAGTTTCGATTGCAGGTGACGGGATTGGGGCAGGGCAACACAAATACAAAAATACATGACGTACTTTTCCGCTGACAAATTTTATTCACAAATAGTCGGGGAGGAGGGGGCGCCTTAATATAATTTTATTTTGCCCGTGAGTGAGACTGGACTATCGCTGTCGCAGTCCCACTCACGGGGCAAAAATTTACATTCAAATTCACACATCTTACATTCAAAACATTCCGATTGAAAAGAAAAAAAAGGAAAACAAAACACTACCCGCGGTCACGCACACAAAGCCACTCATTCCATTTACGCTACACTGCCGCGGTGCGAGAGAGAGCGACTCTCCGCACCGCGGGGCCCTAAACCCGTTTACGGGCTCCACGGGGAGCCGGGTCGGCAAACACCACGTCACTCACGGGGTGGCGATTCGGCACATCGCGGCCGCGCCACCATGACGACACAAAAGTGAAAACAACTCACAACGGCTCCGGTCGGCCGTGAGAGAGAGAGAGGAGATCGCGACAGTGGCGGATGGACGACGACGCGGCGCCCGTCGCCACCTGTCACATGTTATATTGAACATTTTCATAATTGTTTAATTTAATTATTTTCATAATTGTAATTTAATTTCAAATTGTGTCAAATGTATGGAAATGTTCAATAGAATATAAAATTATTAATTTGACTGTGATATTTTGATACTTTAAATAAACACACTAATCACTTGCTGTAACTTTGAACATTTGTAAACAAATAATTAATTGATTAATATAGTGAAAATAGCAAAAAGAAAGCATTATTCAAATCAGCTGATCAATTAATATATTTATGACAGCTGCTGAGGATACAGTTTTGTAAATTGTTCATTTTATCTCGCACACGTTTCATCAGTTGAAACCGAGTAATGCTTTGTTTCTGACACAATTCACTGTATTACAAAATTAATTTCTTGTTTATAAATGTACAAAATAATAACAGTTGAAAATTTGCGGACAAGAAATAAGTTTTTTAATGTAGTGTCATTTTAATATTGTGTCAACGAAGAACATTATTGCACATAAAGTGAAATATGCACTTACTTTGAAGCATATTTATTAATCAGAAAATTATTTGTAGGACTACATTCATAATCGTGGGATCTGGGCATGGAACTACACGGAGGGACTTTGTCGCAGGTATATGCAGAGAAGTTTCGTGATGGGACTCCGACGTGGAGCTTTGCTGCAGCATTTTGTCGCGGAATTTCACCGCAGTATTTCGTCGCGGAATTTTGTTGTGGGGTTTCGTCGTGGGACCTCGTCACATGATTTCGTCGCAAGATTTCGTCGTGGAACCTCGTTGCAGGATTTCGTCGTAGGATATTGTCGGAAGACTTCGTCACAGGACTTTGTGAAAGGATATCGTCGCGGGACCTCGTCGCGGGACCTCGTTGCAGGACTTTTTCAAAGGATTTCATCGCGGGACTTCACCATTTAACTTTTGTATAGGACTTTGCAGGACTTCCTGGGAGTGGTGGGACTTTCTACTTGGTAAAAGTCAGGTACTTGGTTATTATATGCTGGAAAGCATAATAACGATAAATTATTACACTAAAAATATTTTAAAATTAAATTATAAAAAAGTAAGAAATTGTTTACAAAATTGCATGAGATAAATAAATCTGTTTGCAAGTCATCTACTAATAAGTAGATTGGAGAAGATTGTAATTATCATCACCTAGTCTTGAAACAGAAGTTTTTAAAATAAAAAAATAAATAATTAAAACTGATTTGCAAGTTATCTACTGATAAGTAGATTGGTTGAGATTATAGTATCTTGACCTAGTCTTGCAACAGAAATTGTTATTATAATGTTTTAAAAATTATTTGGATGAAATTGACATTTGTAGATTTCCATTTGATTGGGAATCAATAAATAACGTAGACATTTTAAACTGTCATGCAGGTCATCCACTGATAAGTAGATTGGTTGTGATTATAATAATCTTAACCTAGTCTTGCGACTGAAATTGTTGTTATAATGCTTTAAAAATTATTTGCATTAAATTGACATTTGTAGATTTCAATTTGATTGGAAATCAATAAATAACGTAGACATTTTAAACTGTCATGCAGGTCATCTACTGGTAAGTAGATTGGTTGATATTATAATAATCTTGACCTAGTCTTGGGACAGAAATTGTTATTATAATGTTTTGAAAATTATTTGCTGAAAAGTAACGTTTTTTACTTTCCAATTTATTGAAAAAAAATAAATAAGTTAAAAATATAAAACTATTGTGCCAGTCATCTACTTATCAGTAGATTGGTTAAGAATTTCATTTTCTTTACATAGACTGGCAAACGAAAATGTTTCGAGTAATACATTGAAAATCATTTACATAAAATGAACATATTGTAAATTGATTATTTCATTGTATGAAATAATCAATTCAATTTTATACGTATTATACAAATATGTATTAAATGCGACAATAAATACCTGCAGAATATACAGGAATAGACCTAGTGTCGATCTGGTGCGCTCCAGGTTAACGAAACTCCTAAGAGGTTGTTTCATTAACCATTTTATATGAATATGAATAAATTCCCCAATCAATTCCTGTATAATATACAGGAAGAGACCTAGTGGTCGATGTGGTGCGCACTAGGGTAATCTGTTCCACGTGAAAACATTCCCAGCAGGATGTTTCTCTATGTGTAGTATTATACATAAGGAATAGGAAGAGCGTAAATTATTGAAAAATACACATGATATATATTTATCATTGTGAATTGTAATTGACTTTTCAAGTCATTTTTATAATTCCTGAAAGTGAATTTTCATTTCATGATTTTATGCTTCTTCCAACAAAAATTGGCGGAAATTATTAATTTATACCAATCAGGCCCAAATACCTAAGTTTAAAATTTCCGCCGATTTATTTATTAAAAATTCTACACTTGCACCATCTAACATTCTTGAATATTGATATTATCGATGTTATATCGACATTATGAATATTAAAAAATGTTTTCTACATTACCGACCACGATTGACATTGCCATTGCTTACGGCATCGCGTTAAGGTGGAGTTTAAAGCGATTACAAACTCATGTGAAGTCGGTGATGTAGATCAACATTAAAGAATGCTTAGATGGTACAATGACATATATTTATAGCGAAAACTAATTATAAATGGAAATTAAACAATTTTCGTATAAATTCCATCAATTTGGTAAAAATTGGTATAATTTCCACCATTTCCTTATTTGATGAAATTAGAAATAACAATCTAATTACCATCTCAATACCTAACAACAGCAGTTTTTAATAAAATTTTGATGTGAGCGTAAAAATCACTAATTTTTCATATGCGAGTGAATTCAACGGTATTTTTTTGTTCAAAACTATCGTTAATCATCCTAGAATGGCGCTCTGGTCCATTTGTAAATAAAAATTACTTATTTTCCTTTAAATGTAATAAAGCTGTGGCATGTATCACATTCATAATTTTTTTTTTCTTCATTATTGGACCAGTGCGCCATTCCTTCATTGCTGAGGAGACAGCATTTCAATTATTGTTTCATCTGGTTGTGAAATAACGAAAAATAGTTATTTTTCGTTTTTGTTATGACGTTCGCCGCTTAAACTCCACCTTAAGATACTTAGGAGATTTTTTATACTCATAAGTGTTTTGATTATACATACGGTTTAAATTTAAACGTTTTGTTTTTAAACACTTTCTGCTTCTTATTCATTTTTTGTGTTTGATATTCGGGAAACACAAATTGAAGACACGGAATACGTTTTGAAACAAAACACTCTTGGGTAATTGTATACAATACGGTAGTATTGTACCTCCCCCAAAAAATGAACATATATGTTTTTTCTTAATCCATATATGAACATATGTTTTTTTCGTAATCCATATATGAACATATATGTATTTATTAATCCATATATGATCATATATGTTTTTTCTTAATCCATATATGATCATATATGTTTTTTCTTAATCCATATATGATCATATATGTTTTTTCTTAATCCATATATGAACATATATGTTTGATTTTTACTAGAGATGATATTCAAATGTTTACACGTTTTTATTATAAAAAAGTTTATTTGAATTCAGGTTTGTCAATTATAATTTTTCAAATTTACATTCGCATTATTAGCAGGAGCACCACGCTGACACATTCGTCCTCTTGAGGAAAAATTTTGTATTCGGACAAAATTTAGTCAATCAAATGTGCCTCGTTGAAACACCTATAGTCTTACACCGTGATAACGAGTTAATTGAGATTTTAGGTTAATGTAAATACAAAATGTGTTTAGATTCAAAACACATTAAACATTTTAAAATAAGATACCTATTTTAGCAGTGAATGAATAAAAAAAGGCCGTGCGTTAAAAAATAAATTCCACAATTTTGTTTTTCTGTTATACGATTGTCCAATTATTATTATATTAATTTATAAATATTTTTTACGAACATGTTACAAAAACAAATTTCAGTAAGGCTAAAAAGCAGAACCACGTTTATTATTTTAATTGTATTTTATAGTTCTCTCAACTCAACATACATATTGCATGAAGTGATGTGCACTGTAGTTGAATCTGAACTCAAATTTATTTTTATACTTATGATAACGGAAAATTTATTTCTTGACCGCTTTTCAGGAAAGTCTTCACCCTCCGTATGACATCAAAATAGTCGAAAACCACCTCTGCACCATAGAACTATCCTAAATTTTACATTGAAGTAACACACAGATAGTACTGACAAATTTAGGTGTCTTACTGACTATCTACACCTATAAAACTGTGCCAACGCATTTTTGGATGATTTAAACCTTCTTCCACAACATCCCATAGATAAGCCTTTTCGGAAATAAATCACACTGTTGCATTTTTCATAATGTTTCAGACTAGATTTATTGAAGTCGAAACTTAATATTCTTCGAACCAGGGAAGGCAAATGTATAATATTGTACACGGAGAGAAAAGTTTAACTAAATCTGCTACGTATTGCAAAGCAAGAAGGGCTTTACAAGACCTTCTTCTTCTTCTTCTTCTTATTCGGTTATGTGGTCCGTATCGCGATTGCGATACATTTAGACCATTAGTAGGTATGGCTATGTAATCAATTGAGTTTTTTCAAGGGCAGTAGTGGAATGTGTTGGTAAGGCAAACTGTAGATGGCGTGATTGTAAGCTCAAACGCTAGTAAGCGTGTCTAACAAGGGAATGGGAAAGGATTTTTGGAGAAAGGGAGCGGTTTTTGAAGTTATGGAGCAAGTATTTTTTAATTAGTGTTATTTTTTATTTTTATTATTTTTGAGACAATTTTTTAAACGGGATTCTCTTTTTTATGTTATGATATTTATGCACACTCAAGTGGCGACACCAGCACGACTTGAGAATCGTACCTGGCGTCGCCACCCGAGCGGCAACGGGTGACTTTACGAACGCAAGGGATATCATCCGCAGTACGTAAGGGCCTGATATTTTACGTGGCATCCGACCCACGGTTCGACGAGCCTTCACGGATATGGTGGTCACGTGAAAGCTCGTCTAGCCAGCAGGTATAGTTGTAGAAAAGAACACAGCTTGGAGTCACCCATCCAAGCTGCGTTCCC
>JABFPN010003847.1:0-16732 GCA_022817305.1 Leptoteleia sp. ZL-2020
GAATCAAATTATACTCCCGTGTCCATAGAATAGCGCTCTGGTCCGCAGATCATAAAATATAAATTAATTAAATTTTGATTACAAAAGACACTAACTCCGTGACAGCAGACGTGATACATGACCTTAAGATGGCCGAAATGGCTTTCTTCGCTAGCTGTATTTTCTTTTACTGTATTCAAAGCATAAGACAATAGTTTGAAAATTTTAGACACTAGGGATAAAATAGGAATATAAAAGAAAAAAGTCCATTTCAATAGTGGGTTTACATTATTGTCTTATGGTTATGTGTGATTTTACATCTTTTACAATTAAAATATAATATACATTCCTTGTAAAATGGATATCGGAGAATTATTGTCATATAAAGTAAGTTATTCAAACGTAATGTCATTATAGTTTATTAGCTTTTCGGTTTCAATATTGCAAAATTTGATTGGTGTATCTACTAATTGGCCTCTACAACTACTGAGGAAAACAAGTATTGCAAATATAATTTCAAGTTAATTTTAAACTTTTAATTCATCTTACAAAAATTAACCATAAAATAATAAATTTATTCTATAACCATTATTAACCATTGTTAAATTAATTATTAAATTGTGTTATAAGTCTGACTAAGTTTGTTAAGTAAAATAAAATACATCATCAAAGAGATTCATGTTTTATTAATTATCAACTCACTAATTATAATCCCTTTTTAAAACCATTTAAAAGGCCAATAAATCAAAACTGTTGAATGTATTACAAAATTATATTAAAAACTGATGAAGACAGTTGGTTGGATGTTTTCAATTTAAAATAATATTTGTTTAATTAAGCAAAATAATCTATATGTATCGTAACACTGACATTAAATGATTATAGTTAATTTTATGCAAAATTAACCTGCAAAAGAATGAATAAATATAAATTTGATGAATGTGTATGCAAAAAACTGCATTTTCTATGGATTCTGCATGGAATCTGTGTCTTGAGTCTGTTAAAATACTTAACTTTTTGAATTTAACTCCATATGACACATTTTATTTATTAAACTTTAATATAACTTGTATTTCTAGCAAACTACCTATTGTTTAGATTTATATTGTTGAGTTCATTGTTTCCAAATTTAATATAATAAATAAATCGCAATCAAACTGGAGGCAAATTTCTATATATATATCATTTCTATATATATATATATAACAATGTTTATTTCTTAATAAGGAAATATTATAATATATAATAAATATGTCAATTTTACTAATATAAATAAAAATAATAAATATTTATTAAGAATTTTAACAAAACTTATTTGTGGAATAAAAAGAATTTTAATAATGTAATTACTTTTAAGTTTATTTTTAAATTACTATAATATATGTTTTATAATTCATACAATATATATAAAGAACATATAAAATTAGTTTATATGTATATAAAATAAAAAAGGAGAAATAAAATGAATAATTCAAATTATGCCATTTTGTGCAATTTAAATATCTTGGAAAAATTATTATCATTTCAAATAAGTATGCTTATATTATGATATATATTTTGACTTCTAGTTTTATAATAATGCTTAATTATTAAGTATCTTATTTATATTTTAGCCACCAAATACACCCAAAAGAAATAATCCAGATGAAGAAGATGATGATGAATGGGAAAATCCCCGAAAGCTCAAAAAGGTGATAAAAACCCCATATCACCCTCGACGTATATCAACACCAAGAGAAGTAGGAACTCCAATAAGAAGTAATGATATTCCAACAACAATAGACTTTTCTCCCCCAAAAGTAGCACCTGAAATTTTGGAACCTCAGTTGACAGAAAAGGAAAAAGAAGATATTTTGAAGTATGTTGAAAATGGAGCAGCAGAAGTTGAAGCGCTTGACGAAACTACTTTGAAAAGAATTGTATTATTATTTGAAAAAAGATCTCTTAGAAACCAAGAAATGAGGGTTAAATTTCCTGATAATCCTGAAAAGTAAGTATACTGCAAACTGCTTAAAAATTAAATTAAAATAAGTGTACAATTACTTTAATAACAAATTTCAGGTTTATGGAGTCTGAAATTGAATTACATGAAACTTTACAAGAATTACATGTAATTGCTACAAATCCAGATTTATATCCTTTAATGGTTGAGTTAGGAGCAGTTCCATCTTTGTTAGAATTACTTTCGCATGACAATACTGATATATCAGTAGCTATTGTAGATCTTCTGCAAGATCTCACAGATATAGATGTTATGCACGAAAGCATGGATGGTGCTGATGTTTTGATTAATGCTCTATTAGAACAACAAGTTTGTGCTCTTTTAGTACAAAATTTAGAGAGACTTGATGAAAGCATTAAAGAAGAAAGTGCCGGAGTTCACAATACTATGGGTATTAATTTTATAATAAATATATATATACATTTGTTTCTTTTTCTTTCAAACATTTGCTGAAATCTGACCAATGAGAGAAAAGTACAAAACCCGCCAAATGCTCAAAATCGCGTATTGCAGTTGTGCAAGGACCTTCTGCATCAGAAAAGCAAATGTGTGGAAGTCGAGCATAAATATATGTATATATGTTAATAGCTTTTTTAAAAATGTATTTTTTGTTAATTTACAGCAATTTTTGAGAATTTACTTGAAATTCGACCAAACTTATGCATTGATGCTGGAAAACAAGGATTGTTGCAGTGGTTGTTAAAACGAATTAAAGCAAAAATACCTTTTGACTCAAATAAATTATATGCAAGTGAATTATTGGCTATTTTATTACAAGTATCACCGGAGAATAAAAAACTATTAGGAGATTTGGATGGAATTGATGTATTATTACAACAACTAGCTGTAATTATCTATACTTAATTATTTAAACGAAACAGTTTATAGTTGTTTTTTCTCTTTAAATATTGAATTGCACACTATCATAACGTTTACAATTAATAACTTTTATGTATACAGCACTACAAACGTCAAGATCCACAATCTCAAGATGAGCAAGAAATGATGGAAAATCTTTTCAATGTGTCATGTTCTAGTTTAATGGAAGTATCAAATAGGGATAAATTCTTGCGAGGTGAAGGTCTTCAACTTATGAACCTTATGCTGAGAGAAAAAAAACTATCACGTTATGGATCCCTTAAAGTAAGTTTGTCTAAATATATATTTATATAATGATTTTTGTACTATCTTTAGGATCAGAAATGGAGTTTCATACTATCTATGCAAAATAAAAACATAAATTTTTCACTCATTATATCTGGAATTGTTTTTCATTCCAATGTTTACATTTAACCCTTTCTTTATGGCAGTTCGATCTGATACTTTGTGATTATTGTACACTTTTTTAAGAGCTAAATAACAACTGTTTCATCATATTATATGAAAAACATGAAAATGAATATATTGTATGAATATTAAAGTTTTCACATATTTTGATATTTTATTATTAGTAAAAGTAAAAATACAATTTTGAACAGTTAAACATCAAATATATTATACAGTCGACTTCCACACATTTGCTGTTTTCGGGACCGGAAACATTCACACATTTTCTGTTCCGGTGAAGAAACTGATTGGTTGAAATAAAAGGTTGGCAGAAACTGATTGGCAGTTCCAATCCGTAAACAGCAAATGTGTGAAAGAAAAAGCAGAAAATGTGTGGAAGAGAAAATAAGTGAATGGCAAATGTGTGGAAGTCGACTGTACTTGAATATAATATATTGAATATAATATATAAATATATTATATATGAATATAATGTATAAATATATTATATTTGATGTTTAACTACTCTAAATTGATTACAGTCAGTACTTCATACTCACATCGCCTAAAGTTCGTATACACAAGTCCTCACATTGTCGCCGAAAGTAATCGACACCCATACACACAGTCCGCCGCTAAAGATTTAGATTAACGAAAGATTCTGTTACTTTTCACCATTTTTCATTTATAATTAAAATTTTGTTTAGGTTCTTGATCACGCTATGACTGGAGTAGATGGAAAAGAAAATTGTAGTAAATTTGTAGATATTTTAGGTTTAAGAACTATATTTCCATTATTTATGAAAACTCCTTCAAAAAATCGAAAAAAGGTTCTAACCGTGGAACAACATGAAGGTACTAATTATATTTATTATTATTATTATTCTAATGAAATATCACCACTATCAAAAGTATCTCACTTGATGTAGTAATAATATTAACAATTGCTTATATTTTTATTTAATGTTAAATTTATTGTTTACAAGAAATTTTATGAATAAAAGCAAATTCCGTCTTCATTATTAGATTCATACATTTTAAATCCTTTTTAATAATGTTTAAAAGAACAACTATATATTAATTAAATAAATATAAACAGAAAAAAACCATATTAACTGATTTTTATTAGTTTTAATTGTAATAATCATATTATTTTGTAATGATTTTATATTTATATTATGGCAGTTTAATTATAATAAATAAATTAATTACTAGAAACTTAAATTTCAAATTATGGATGCAATCTAAATAATCACATTATTATATTACAGAACATGTAGTTTCAATAATTGCAAGTATGCTAAGAAATTGTAAGGGGCAACAGCGTCAAAGATTGTTGAGCAAGTTCATGGAAAATGATTTTGAAAAAGTTGACCGATTAATGGAACTGCATTTCAAATATCTTGAAAAAGTAGAAGAAGTTGAAAAAGAACCTAAGGTTGGTGTAATTTAATAATAAATTAATGTATAATTAATAGAAAACTTGATAGTATGAATAAATTATTCATTACTTTAATAGCATGATGATGAAACTGAGGAAGAATATTATTTACGGCGAATAAATGGCGGATTATTCATTCTTCAAAAAGTGGATTATGTACTATTAGAAGTGTGTACAGGTTGTCCTCCCGCACTCAAACAAAGAGTTGTTAGAATTCTGGCCTTACGGCGAGCCTCTTTAAAAACCATTAAACATATTATGAGAGGTAATTATGTATTTATATATATTTTATCTTTGTTAGCTTCTTCTATTTTAATAAAAATAATTATACGTAAACATGTAAACTGTGTAAATTGGTATAAACTTTGTGCAAAATAAATATACGTAGTAAATAAAAGTTTTAATTTAATTAATATGTTGTATTATTCTTAACTTTCAGAATATGCCGGTAATTTTGGAGGTCCTAACGATACAGAAGATAAATTAGCAGAACAACAACATATTTTGCAACTAATAGACAAATTTTGAAACATAAAAATAATGTTCATTTAAAATATATTTTCATTATATTCATATCCATGTCATTATGTATTAATAAAAGTTATGAATATAAATTTTATTTGAATACATATATACATAGACAAAAATTTTATCTTTTTTAATATTTATTCTCTTTTCATCTCTACAGAGCAAAATGTACCATTCCTTAAAACTATCTAGGGCATAAAATGGCGTTTCATACCCTAAGTGATGGAAAATTAATATTATTTTAAGAGTATCATTAATGTTTTAAAAATATCCATTAGTTATTTAAAACCATAGTAAATTCAGCTTAATTAATGGTAAATTCTGTATAACATTTTTATATAAAATTTATGTCAATTAAAATTATTTAAATATGGACTCATTGAATTTATTATCCAAAGAAAGACAGTGTTTATCAAAATATTTACGAAGTAGTTATTTTTAAACATTAATATTTTTCTTTGTGTACAATAGTGCTGGAGTTAGGTAATCTTAATCTAGATAAATAAACAATAGATTACCTAATATAAACATAAGTGAGTCATCCCAGTTTTTCATATATGTGAATTTAATTGCTTTTTATATGACAATCACAATTATAAAATTAATTAGAGTTTAAAAAAGTAATTATTAATTTGTGCAACCAATTTACGTCTTTACATAATTATTATTTAATTAAAAAATTAAAATATAATTAATAGTAAAAAAATAATTAATTAATAATAATTTATATAGTATATTTAAATTCCAGTATTATAAATAGAAATATATACTTAAATATAAATGATAACGTGTATTAAATGAGAAAAATGCAACTTCGTTGCATCTTTGCATATATTCTGTAGATCATGGATGTTTTATCCTTGAAAACTATAGTGTTGGTAATGCCTACTGTCAAATCAAAGTGTGGGAGTGCCCCTTTAGCGTGGCAGTAAATAGTGAGTCAAAAGCTACTCAAAATTGTATTAGCATAGTTCAGTTCATCAAAATGAATACGATTAAACAAATCAGTATCATTTTAAGCTTATTTACCATTGTATCCACAAGTAAGACAAAAAGTGTGCATAATCAATCAATTGTTGAACACAATCGAGTGTTTTAATTATAAATGTTTTCAGGTCACGCCCTCGAATGTTATATTTGTTTAAATCAAGAAGGAAATGTTGACAAATGCATAAAAAATTTCGCAATTTGCGAACCCGGACAAGACACCTGTCTTTCGGAAATCAGATGGGGAAGTGAGTAAAATATGACGTAGTTGGGCAAGGTTATGTTTTTTGTTTATGGTTAAACATTAACTTCATCTTAATGGAAAGTTGTGTAAAGTTGTTTATAACTTATAGATAAAAAAAAGAAAAGAAAAGTTCAGTGTCTATAACTAAATAAACATAGAAATAGTCAAAGACACTTGTGAGTTATAAGTATTGAAATATCTAAATTTGCTTTTATTTTAATGGGACTGAAGAATAGTGTTTTCAAAATACAAAATGGAAACAAGCTTTACTTTAGTTTTGTTTTTAAATGTATACATGGAAAACAGTTTGGGTGAACCGTTGTGAAATGCTTTGGTCTTAGTAGAGCATCTCGCCTAATTTTGGGTAAACCGTTTACCCAAAATTTATGGAACCTAACTTTTGAGACAACTCTCGTCTTGTTGGGTAAACGGTTCACCCAAAGTGTCTCCTGTGTAGAGGGCTATTTTTTCATGTTTATATAAATAAATAAATAAAACTGACATTGATAGTGCTTTTATTTTGGTAATTTGCGTTTTTGTGTGTTGATAAACGATCTTTGTTTACATTTTTTTATTAATTACAAATTTGATATAAACTGAGGCAAACATTCTTTGTGGTAATAGAGATTTAAAAGTAATATAAATTTTGGGATGTTTTATTTTTAGGCCTTCCATATTGGTCGCAAGGAGCACAGAAGCAATTTTATGTTTCAAAACGTTGTTCTACAAAACGCGAGTGTGAAAAAATACAAAGGAATAACATGCCCGATTGTACACATATCTGGTATCAAGACTGGAAATGTTCTGAATGCTGTCAGGGAGACAGATGTAACTACTATATATTTGTAAGTTATTACACTGACATTAATATAGAAATAATATAGATACATATAACTAAGTAGTATGTAAAAAAGACACATTAAAAGTACAGTAATTTAATAATAAATTACTGCTATTTTGCCTTTCCAACAACTAAACAGTTTTTTACTTTCAATTGAAAGTTCTTTCTTAATTTATACTCAATTAATAATTATATTTCATTATATTTTTGTTTCAGTCGGGATCCAATAATAAAAATGCAGAATTTTTAACTGTGATAGCATTCTCAACATTGTCGATAATTTTTAGCTGGAAATTTATGTAATTTACATATATCGTTATACTTGTATATACAATGACAATGAATCTCATCAAATACGAACAATGAAATTTTCCACATAGGAAAATTACTAGAACAATAAGCAAATGTCGCGCAAACTACTGGTATTTAAATTGGAAATTATAATTTCAAGGTGCATCCTTAGTTTCAATTAAGTTTAAAGTAAATTTGTAAGGAAATAGTTTGTGCAATCTTTGTCAACTGTTCATCCTTTATATATAAAAAAATTTGATAAGAACTGATTACTTGAATCTTAAATGAAAGTCAGTACAATGTGCCAGAGAAAATTTTACAAGATATGAGATATATATTGAAATGATGATCCAATATTTAACATTAATTTCTTATTAAAATAACTATCTATCAATAATAATAGTATTATTATTAAAATGGTATGAAATAAAACATTATTTTAAATTATAATTTAATAATTAGAAAGAAATTAATAAATAAAATTAAATAAGATATTTCTTAACTTTTTGTCAATTATAATTAAAATTTAAATTAAAAGTACCGAAGAATAAACTTTTCTCTGATAGTATACACATAATAAGAAATAATTTTCCAATGTGGTTATACATTGACAAAATGTAATTTAGTACTGTAAATGTATTCAAAGTAAAACTTTGAATTGAATTAACATTTACTAATTAATGTATTATAAATATCTCCGTCCAGTACCACTTAATATGAATATTAAGAGAATATTTTATAAAAAGATCTGAAGTCTAAAAATGACTATTATAAACGTTAAAAAATAATTGTATGTGAACAAAAGAAATTTTAAATAAGAAACCTAGTAAATGCATTTCAAGTTAAGAGATTGAAGAAAAACTTTGTTGCAGTATGGTATTATGAAAAATCTCCGTCCAATAATATTCTATATTATGCGTATATTAAAATAATATTTTATAAGAAGTTATGCTGCTTTTATATTACTATTTTAAATATTATTATTAAACATGTATATGTAATAAATGGAGTAGAAATAGTTTATTTTCGTATATCCGAAGAAATGATGGTATTATTTTCTTTTATTTTCATTTTTGTACTTTTTTTATTACAATTATTAGTTACATTCTTAACAATAATTTTTATATTGATTTTAACCATGCAAATATTAATGGAAGCTTTGTTATCATCAATGTCGCCAATTTAAAACTTTAAATTACATTTTAAATTCAATGAAAAACACATTCTTTTAATTCATATGCAACAATAAAAATATGTTTATGTAAGTATATTGTAACACATACACTAGGACAGGAATTTTTAAATAATTTTCTGGAAAATTTAATAATTCTGCTTTTATTAACATTAAGACACTTTTTATGTACATACGTATAAATTATAAAGCGATGATACATAGATTTCTTTTTTATAATGAGTAATTGTACTTTTAATACGTAAAGAAGCGATATACATCAGTGTTCGATGATAATCCCGCGAAAGGTGCTGTTTTAAGCAGTTCTTTTCCAATTGCAAAATACCATTTATAATTTCATAAAATTTCATGTAGCCAATAAAGTTGCGAGAAAAAATTGTATGTAATAAAATTTACATTGCATTCTTGGAGCAATTGTTAGCATCTTTCGTGGGTTAATTTCTAATTAATACACGTAAAATTGAAGTAAAACAAATTATTAATGTATAAAATCCAATTGTAGAAAAATCATGATTTACATTAAAAGTATAAAGCTAATAATACTGAAAATCAATCATGTTACATATTAACACTATATGTTACTTTACTGTTCTGATACTATTTACATTATATAAATTTATTATCACAATTAAATGTTTGCATTTATCAAACATTTACAATTATGTATCACATGCAGAGGGAAAAAAATGTAAACTTTTGAAATGAGATGTTTGATGATATTTTACACAGTTAAGGTGGTGTTTAAGGTCTGCTGTCACGGAGTTGGTGTCTTTTATAATCAAAATTTAATTATTTAATATTTTATGATATACAGATTAGAGCGCCATTCTGTGGACACGGGAGTGTAATTTGGTACAAAAAAATATATGCACTGATGAATATTCTCAAAGAATAGTGATTTTTACGATTTTTTTGTCGTCTGCTCGAAAGGAAGCAGTAAAAATCACTATTCTTTGAGAATATCCATCGGTGCATATATTTTTTCGAAGCAAATTGTACTCCCGAGTCCACAGAATGGCGCTCTGGTCCGTATATCATAAAATATTAAATAATTAAATTTTGATTATAAAAGGCACTAATTCCGTGACAGCAGACCTTAAACATCACCTTAAATGGTAAAACTAAAGAAAAGTGTTATAAATTAACCATAAAATTTATGTATTGTACATTCATATTAATTTGTGTTTTTATAAAATATAACATTGGATATGTTAAAAGATTTAAAAGTAATGATCACTTAAGTTTACATTATTTTCTCTGTGCACAGTTCTCTACTAAAATTACTCAGTCATCATTTACAAAGTTGCAAGAGTAATTTACAATTATTTACAATTGAAATTTTTTTTGTTTCTTGCAAATGAAGAAAAATGTAAATTCGATAATGAAATATTTGAAATAAAACAAGTTCTAGTTCTAAAAAAAAGTCATATGATTAATCTTGATCCAATATTTTGCATAAAACCATCAAAGGTCAAAGCATTGTCCTGATACCAGGACCAAATTATTCTATTTTTAAAACATTCAACAAATCCTGCTAAATGATCATGATTTCTCATATCTTGTTCGAAAATTGAAGTGCTTCTACCGTCGCTGTAATAAAGCATTTTGTTCGATCTACTATAGTTACGCGTCATTGGAGAATGTGTAAATTTAATAAACATAATAGATGCCGGAACAAAAAAATACGGTGATTTATGATCTCGCACGTTAGAAAGTTCATCCCTGGGAATTACATATCCGCCAACTACACGGGATTTACTCTTCAATTGTACTGATCTGAAATTAAATTTTCTATGAATTTCTCTCCTTACTTCCAAAAGTTCCTTAGCTCTTACGGGTACAGTTGTACAATTGCTTAAACCCCAAAGAACGTGACACATCATTTTGATTTTTTGCATTCGTTCGTGAATCGGCAGATCAGCAATATTAATCCCATCTATCATGCACGCATCAATAACGTGAAGTACTTTCTTCTTCATTTGCTTGTTTCCTTCTCTGTCGTATTCAACTACGAGTTCACCGTATATCACAGTTTCTTCAGGCAGCATTATTTCATCGACTTTCGTCCAGTTATCTTTGTCACGTCGATATACTTTTGAGCCTCCCAAGCCAATATATATTGCTGGTGCAAACTCGTTTGGATTTGTTGTTTGGACGTTTGGATTATATTGCAAAATTGTGTAATAATAACTATATGGGTACATCAATGCTTTCTGATTATTATTATCTAAAATATCTGGCTTTACTTCTGTGCAATCATTAATTATTTCAGCAAGGAGAGGATGTTTCCTCATAACGCTATCGATAGTTTTCCGTTTAAAGTCCATTCTTTTAATATTAATTGGAATATCCCAAAGATTTAAACATGCTTTGCGCATTTCTTCTTGTTTTGTCTCAATCTTATTTTTATTTTCTACAAAATATGCAATTTTCACTAATCCGGTAATTTGTCGCGAACCCAGGTCTTCATTTGAAAATTTAATATAGTTGAAAAATTGTTCATCCTCTATGATTTGCTTAATTGGAATCAATTCTAATACATCATTGTCTGGATCTTTCTCTAAAAGCATCTTATTTACATTAAATAAAAACTTTTCAATATCTGCAGTATCTTCACGTTTGTTTTTACAAACAATATATCTTTCTGAATTTGCCGGCCGAGAAGTGTTGGGTTTAATTATTGATATGCTTTCAAAAGTTTGATACATTAAATAAACTAAACTCACACTAAACGGGGTAAACAAATCAAATAATTTTGTTACAAAATGTCCTCTTTTTCGAACGATCATTAATGCAACTAAACATTGACAAAGATATAATTGTTTTGATAAGATTTCTTGAATATTTTCTTGTCCTTCTACGGAAAAACCTCCATCTGCCATCATGAAATGAACACCATTACCATGGGTGTGTTCCATTATAACATCTCGAAAGGCTATTTGGTTTTTGGGTAAAAATATGTCACCCTGTTTTTCCAAATCGTCAAAAGGGCCATAATATGGATGAAAATTTTCAGTAGGTCCGGCTAAAAAGTCTTCTAACTTAAAGTCATTAGATCTTTTTAAAGTAAAACCAAATCCTTTAACCCTGAGACGTTTACGCCAAAGTACATATTCACTAAAACCACCAGGACCAGCACATACATCTGCAAAATATAGAGGTTCGTGATGTTGAGCGTTTGGTGGGTTTGTAAACATGAAGTCACACATTTTATCGATATTGGCCATTTTGAGAGCAGCACGATTTTGAAAAAAAGCATTCCTTATGGTTTCAAATGGATTGGATCTAGTTCGAGCATTGCGCATTTCATATTTGTCAAGGCGATCAAATACAGACTTTGAACTTAAAATTCCTCTTAAAATATTGGGATCACAAAATGATGTCTCATCATCAATAGTCAATTTTTGTTTACCTGTGAAAAACAAATGCATCTCATTAAGTAATCAAAATTATCAATATTTGACAAAAAATAAATGTTATAATCTAAAATAATGAGATTATAAATACAGTTTGTACGCGGAGAAAATTAATTGAAAATAAAACAAAATTGTTAAAACAAGACTTTTATTAGTAACCAGGGCATATTTTTAACGTAATTTAATACTAAAACGACAAAATTTCATAATTAATGTTAAAAATATTGCTTGGTGTCAATTTGACACCATGCAGGACTACAAAGGGGATGGAAAATGCTGGGAGTCCTAGTGTTAATAATTATGAAAACAAACAAATATGTCCAATATTTTAACGTTGTTTGTAAACATATATATATATACATATGGTAATGATGAAATTTTACTAACTTAAGACAGTAAATTGTAGGCAAGTAAAACAATGAAATTTTTTCCAAATATCTCATAAATGAATCTAAATAATTATTTCCTTTTCCTTTTATTTGATTAATGTTTAGTTTGGACAAATTATGTTTTTATTCGATACATTTGACCTTCACGTTAGAAAGTTGAATTGTTTACCCCTAGACCACAAAGGACTTTAATTATATCAAATGTAAACAATATTTTTCTCTGTTGACTTTCAGATATTTTCAGTCATTGTCTCTTTATAGATAATATTTACAAACTTTTATGAAAACAAAAATACAGCTATTCTGTATTTACTAATTTTATAAGCCCATCAATTATTTGTAGATAATTTGTAGATATTCTGATTAGAAAGTATACATGTTATTTGCATCGTTCTTTTTAGTAGTCATTGAATTACTAAACAGAATAAGGCATTTTTGTGACGTTTTCAAAAATAAAACGAATATTATTGTAAAAATGATAGTTTGGACAAGTTTGGGCCCACTTTACTAATAATCTTATTCATTTTAACAATCTTAATCTTTTCTCTATATGTAGAAAAGTAACAACAATAACTTTAAAAAAGACATATTTAGACAATAATTTTATTTCTTATAGTATTCAGTACATTTAAAGACGTGAACTATCCGCAGAGGATACTATTTCTCAACAATTATTACAAGTATTACATTACAAAGAGTATAATAAATATCAGACAATTTTACTTACCTAACACCATACCACTAAGTAAATCATCATAATCCCAACAACCAGGGCAAGTTGAAGACAACCATTCTATAGGTTCTTCAATAGTAATTATCTCATCTTCAGGTCGATAATTTTTTACAGCCTCATCTAAATCTGTAAACTGAAAACCTAATCCCCTTCTACCTTTTTGTTTCGATGCTTCAATAGGAGCTCTGACTCCCTGCTCATGTTTTCCTAATCCTTTTCCTTTGTATGCCATTTTCATCATCATTTGATGAACTTTTGGATTCATATGATAATCAATATTCTCCGAAAGTGCTTCTGCTTTCCGTTTCAAGTGATTTTTTGATTCCTTTGTTGATTCTTTATCATCGTAGGCAGAAGATGAAGCTAAACTGCATTCTTCTGAACGAGAATTCAGAAAGGCAGTATGTGCCATTGGTCCATCATCATACCTAGCCATTTTGTGATCAGAATCACAGCTATTTGAGTCTGAATCTGACAGACTACGTTTTTTTGAATACATTTCAGATTCGGTATGTCTATCCATGATTCTGAAAAAAAAAAATATTTTTAATATAAAATATTAAAAATAATTTGAAGAAGGTTTTCATGTTTCAAATAATGTTTCAATCTTCCATTTGTGGATAAAATATTAAAACAGAAGAACAATGTTTCAATCTTCCATTGGTGGATAAAATATTAAAATAGAAGAAAAAGGTTTTCATGTTTCAAATAATGTTTCAATCTTCCATTTGTGGAATAACATTAAATAAATACTATAATAATTTTAAAATTTCTATAATGAAATCTAATTATTATTACGATTACTAAACTTAAAATCTTAATCTGTATAAAAATATAATTATTTAATTGTTATTTAAAGGTGTAAAATGAACCCTCCTTTAATAGGTCTGGATAATTAATAATTTGCAAATAAATTTGTTTTATTACAATTTTTCCAAATAACAAAAAATTGACTACTTCTGAACTTGGAAATACAATGTTATTCTCAAACATACATACAATTGACTCCCACACATTTGCTTGTCTTGGGACCAGATTTCATTGTTTTAAATCTTATTCACATTTGACAGATTTTGTGCTTTTCTCTCATTGGTCAGATTTCAGCAAATGTATGAAAGAAAAGGAGCAAATGTGTAGAAGCCGAATGTAATTCTACAAAAACTTTCAGAAAAAAACTAATTTATACTGTTTAATTTGTAGTGGACAACAACAAAATTCTAGAAATAATTTACCTTTATTTTAATATTAGTGCATATAATTATGTTATTCATATTACATTCCCATGTCCACAAAATCATGCTCTGAGCTGTTTATTATAATATAAATCAATAAAATTTTGTTTGTTATAAACAGTAACTCTGTGAGAACAGAATTTGCAGATATCATTCATAATTAACTTTAATTTGAAGTTAGATATTTATAAATTTATTAAAGGTCTTTAACCTATATTACATTTTTTAGGGATTTCAACTTATGCATCATTAATATAATATTTAAGAATAATAAGAGCAAATTATGTATAATTATATTTCAAATATACTATATATATATTTGTACTGGAAGCCTGAAATGAAATAACAATAATGTTTCAATCAAAATACATCGAATTTTTATTTAACAGAACCGATTGATACTAATAAACTAAACATACAGTGATATTTTATTTGCAAGATTTTAATGCAATACTAACAATTTTACCTTCGCTCCAAATTACTAAAAGTCTTACAAACTTAACCTAGTTCAAAATGTTTGTCATTTGATAAAATATAGAAATTAAAAATGTTTGGAAATTATTTCTATTGCTGATTAAAAAAAAAAACATCTTATTTTTCTTGCGTAAAATTCAACCATAGAATTTTTATAATTTATTATATCATATATAAAATATACAGAACAAAATAAAATTATATAAAGTATATATCTGTAGCTGTTGTATGTTTAGTGTTCTATAATCATATTATTAGCACAAAAATATATAGAAATCAATTTAGTTTCAACTAATTTAACATTTTTTAATCGTCACTTTTATTTAAAATTGTTATTTATAAACTATGATTTATAAATGTATTATTTTTAAATTCTGTTTGAATCTGAATTTTAAGATATCCTTTAACTATTCAAATTTTGTTGTAATATATTATTAAAGAATAAAAAAATAATACAAATATGACATTTAAATTTCATAGTTAATAAAATTCTACCCTATCTTCATTATAAACAATTTTCCACTGTAAAACCTTTGTTTTATGAGAGAAAAATAGTCTAACCTATTACAATGTGAGTTTATTTCTTGCAGCACTCATAATTAAATGACAGAAATTAATTGTACAATAGATAAAAAAACAATTGCTAGATCATTTTGTGTTGATCAATTAAATTTATTTCAATCGGTAATCTGTTTGAAATCTGTTCACGTGTTAAACGTAATTACCGTTGGCAAAATTAATTGATTAAATATGAATTAAATATTTATATTATCATTACTTACGAAATTTGAAAATGTTATCCTCAAATATATATCACTTTTTTTTTAATAATTCTAGTAATATACGCATTTGATAGCCAATTTTAAGGTTAACTTTCTCAAAGTTCAGTTATTAAATATACACTTTAACCAAAAATACATCAACGAACAACGTCAACTTCGCGTATTCAAACATAAACTACACATGATAATGTGAAGAGAAAGAGGGTGATTACAGCCTGAGCAGTGATGCAAGATTTGACATATTTGCAGCAGGAACACGGTGTAAGACTATAGGTGTTTCAACGAGGCACATTTGATTGACTAAATTTTGTCCGAGTACAAAATTTTTCCTCAAGAGGGCGAATGTGTCAGCGTGGTGCTCCTGTTAATAATGCGAATGTAAATTTGAAAAATTATATTTGGCAAATCTGAATTCAAATAAACTTTTTTATAATAAAAACGTGTAAACATTTGAATATTATCACTAATTTACAAACAATTTTTATAGTTATTGTCGAATTCAATAATATTCTTGTAATTTTATGCAGAAAACTTACATGTGATTATATTTATGTATCCGAATAACATGTAATATTTAAATAATATTTGTAAAATATTATTTTTGATATTATGAATAGCAACGTTTTACCATTTTTTAATTCACCTGCAAATATCGTAATTTTAATTTTAAGTTTACAATTAAAAAAAGCAGGTTGGAAAAATTGAATATCGCCACTAATACTGTTTACATTTCACCCGGCTGACTCATTCGATATCTGGTGGATTAAAGCTGAACTCCGTTAATTTTTTGCCAGCCAATATCATTAGCTTAAGGTGATGCTGTAAGTCTGCAGTCACGGAGTTAGTGTCTTTTCAATTTAAAATAATATAAATAATTATATTTTTTAATAAAGACATTCAGACCATTCTTCAGTTATAGGAGAATATTACTGTTA
>JABFPN010003848.1:0-16726 GCA_022817305.1 Leptoteleia sp. ZL-2020
ACGGAAACAACCGAATAGAAATAACCAATGAAAATATACATGCGCTAAACACGTGCGCAATTGCGCCCCGCTGAAACTGGGAGCACTTCCGGTCTCGAGCTCGCTGAAACTGGGAGCGTCGAGTGTACTAGCATCCGCGATATATTTTTTTTTTAAACTCAGTATATGTTGCAGATAAAAGTTATTCGCACACGAAGAGAAAAGATCCAATAAAACGTATTGATTTGTTAGTAATTTTTATTATATCTTTTCCCTCCGTACAGCACTACCATTGTACTTTCTTTGTATGTAAACCTTTCACGCAATTGATATTTACGGCCGGATCTTAGTATAAACAGATAGATTTATTATTCATATTTGTAACGAAATTAATTGACCTGAAAAATTTTAAGAGAGAGTTCAGTTTCGAACAAAAACTGCTGAATAATAACGTCAGAATAATAACTGAAATTCTCCTTTAATATTTTGGCAAGGATTTTTAATACTACTCAGCGATGTCGCCAAAATTGTACAACGAAATTATAACAAAGATATTTGCTATTATATCGAGATACCGCTAAAATATTGCAATCTTTACAAGTTATTATATTGCAGGGATAAACTGAGGTATATCAGAGTTAATAAAGCAGAACATATAAACAATAAATACTGCGAAAAGATTGAAAAATTTTTATTAATTTTTATTTTTTTATTACCATTAAGTATTATTAATTATTAACATTGCTGCAGATGCACGTCAGTTTTTTAATAAAAATTGCTGTTTTTTTAAAAGGAAAAATGTGCTTTAAATATAAACCTGACGGTTAAATGCGGCGCCTTCACTTTTATATTTATAACAGTAATATTTATTGAAAGATTGACATGTATCTAAAGTAAAGATAAAACCCGTAATATTATCTGTCATATTGTTCTCAGTTTAAGTATATCGAAAACTTGGAATTTATATTCAGCGGCGCAGTCTTCTTACGAAAGGCTGCTAATGCGATTGTTCAAGATGGGATAAAATGGACTACAAATTAGTATGCGGGCGAATCTAAATTATTTACACTTTGAATTTATTATTCGTTGAATTTTTCGCGATATTCTTACGTCTAGAATATTCGCTCTGTTCCAACAATTTCCCTTTAAGTTCACTTATCCCCAAATCAATTTACATACTTAAAAAGTTGGCTTTCAATTAACGTGCACAAAGTGATTTGTATTAATATATTTATAACGCTTTATTTTCAGACAAACTAATTTTGCCGTCACAAAAGCGCGCTCATACATTATATTATTTAACGCTAATTAGCAACATGTATTACGTTATCGAGCAATTCACAAAATTAACTTTACCGAATCTGCAGCGAAATAGCGTTCTTGAGAATATACGTAATAACACTGACGTGCATTTTATGCTTAAGCTAATTGTGAAAGTTGTAATTAATATCATATTATTTATGCACAATGATAATTATACGACCGCGCACCTGCAGCGTCGGAAACTTTATTGAAACTCCCTCCTTTCTTACGGGTTATTTTAATTTCAAAGTCACGATTGCGCGTAAGTGTATTGAATTTAATAGGAACACACCGTGGAAAATATGAAGCGTCTTATCGCGATCGTGTATATTGATATGACTTTTATTAAATATTTCATGAAAACGTCGGTCTCATTAAAAATTCAATATCTCACCGCGCTCTGGCATAGTAATCTTCAACAGAGGAGAAGCTAATTTGACGCCACCTTTTGAATTTTCGGTTTTTAATGCTCCAATTGTACCGCGAGTATAAATAACACCGCAGTGTAGTCTCCCCTTTGAAGCGGCGCCGTGTATATCGAGTACGCCGGAGTCTGATCGAACACCATATTGTATGATCGAGTAATTTCCAAATACTTTATACATTCATCTACATCCTCGCGCCTTTTCCTTTCTACTTCGACGGTTCCGAGATCTCAATGCGCTTAGTGTAATGCCCTGCATATAAATTTTCGTCTCTTTATTCGCATGCGCGAACCCCACACGCTCGCACCTATGCGCTAATAAAATTAAAGCAATGCAAATTCTTGGACTTTAGCCAACCGCTTTTATGCATAAATCATCGCGCTCCTTTGAAGCTTTATTATTTTTACATTTCCCGTAAATTACAAGAACTCATTTAATCCCGGGGAGATTAAGATTTCGGTATCACGATGCTGAGACAAGCGTCGGATACTTCTGGAATTGAAACGCAGCAAAGCTGGAAGGATCAATTTTAAAATGGCCCGATTTTGGCCCTGTACCGGTTGCCATACCGTGCACTGAGAGAAATACAATAGAAAAATCTTCTGTTTAAAAGAAACAATTTAATGTTTTTAAGAGTAATATAGTTGTATATACACGGGAAAAAATACGCCATAGGGTTCACAGCAAAATGGCATTGATTCAACATAGACAAAATATGTAAGATCAACACGGTGTATTGCGTTGACCTAACAGCACGCCTTCTTTTGTTTTACCGAAATTATATGACTGTTTTACCGACAGAGCACGGTTCACTGTATTCACAGCATAATTGTTACTGGTTCACCATGTAGGATCAACAGCGTATGGCCAACATTGTCTAGCAATGTTATTCCTATGCCGTTATTTTTTCCCGTGTATGTATAAAGCTAGGATATACTCATGATATTTATCATATTTATATGCACATAATTAAATATATATCTGTTTCGGAGCATTATTTTTACTGTTTTTGTCGATAAAACGATTTTGTTATTTCATGCCAAATCTAGCCCATTAACACCATTTACATACCAGTACAGACTTTGTACTGGCTCTGTACTGGGACGCAAATCTTGCCAATACTGGCAACTCTCTGGTACCGGATTTTGCGACAGAAACTGCTGCTTTTTTCTCACGCGATTCCTGAAATATTCTACAATTATTATACACGTGACGTTTATCCGATTTGTATGGGATCAAAAATATCAGATACAAATAGCGATATATATATTAGTTACGTTACGGATGCCATAATAATTAAAGGTGAAAAAATTATTCTTGCTTAAAAAGCTGACAGCGAATTATATTGGGTGTAATTAAAACGGTCGGATACTCTTCGTCCACTAATAATGTGACATTAATCCCTTTCACTTTAATCCGCTCTTTCAGCCAATACTTGAGTTTGAAAAATAGATGGCATAAAAGCGTAGTCGCAGGCGCGCGTGGTTACATTTTTACGTCTGCGCTAATTCATCGCATAATTTCGATCCGTGCTCCACATTCCGTGACTTGAGTTTGATCGTACGAAAAAAATACATTCACTTCGCGCCAATTCCATTATGAGATTTTAATGCACGCCCGGAACATTTCGAAAAATCACTCGTCGGGATTTCTTAGCCCATGAATATTTACATTACAAAAAGCCCCCCCCCCCCCACCGATTTGGCTTATATGCCTCGCGTCTGCAAAATTTTGCTCCCGGCCCTTTCGCTTCGAATTCATTGTTATTAACTCGATTCCGCCAATAAATCATCGGAGACGCCGGACCCGGAGAGCGAAAAATTGAATTCCTACCGAAATTTAATCTACAAGATTAAATAAGTCGCGCGGAGCAATTTTAAATTTCATTTGGCCGTGGGCCGCGCGCAATCGTCAATTTAAACAAAAAATATTTGTATTTCATTTATTCCCGGGGCAGTTTGGTGTGCGGGGTCTCTCGGTGTGGGAGCGCAGTTCGCGTCAAATATTTCACATTCAGCGAAGTCTTGAACAACGGAACTCACTTCTGCTTTTAAATGGATAAAAGATGAAACGACGAGAAAGTAACCAGGAAATAATGCAAAGGCCTTGGCGAAATAAATAAAATTCGTAAAATTCGCGAGCTTAGGATAGGACGGAGGGAGGAGATGGGGCGGGGGATAGTTACCGCCAGAATAGCGGAGGTTAGAACGACCGGAAGGGAGTCAAGGAGCGTTTTCAGGAAGCGACGCGGAATTCGAGCCGTGACACTAAAACCTCTGACCTGGTATGTCAGCCAATCTTTCGGTCCGGGATTCGGAGTACAGCACTCACGCTTCATTCGCGCTATGAAAATACGAGTGTTTTGCTCACGTCTTCGTGGAAAATTGAATAAGCACGTAAGAGCTATTGCGAAAATATTGCTTTAATTAAGCTTTGAGCTGGAATAATTTCGACCCGAGGCTGCGAAATTTCGCGACAATTCGATTGATTGAAATAATTCAAAATGAATATTTGCATTTAAAAGACGCAATTTAAAAGGCTTTCAAAATTCGGTATATGATGGTTAAGTTACGTCTTTTCGAGTGAAAAAATATTTTCACTCCCAAATCTTCACAGTTATAAGAAATTATTTGCCTCATTTTTTCGATCAAACAACCCTAAAATTGCTTTATAACATGCTATTTTCCTTTTCGATAGCCTTGAAATTGGACTTCTCCCGGGAGTAATTAATTTTTATTACTTTACCAACATTGCTAACACGAATTACTTTTATTCTAGTTTTTAATTATAGAGTACAATTTTTACATTTTTTCCGCAGCAGTGGTAATTTTCGATTTTTCAAGTTATTTATTTTTAGCCTTTTATTTATTTATATATTTATTTATTTTTCATTCTATACGGATAAATTGAACTCTATGGAACGTAACATTGGGATAAACATTTTTGCTATTATTTAACAAAAACATTTTATGATACAAATATTTTGATGCGAAGTAAACGGATATTTGTGTTCACTTCAAAAGAATGATTGTTAAATTGAAACTCTGTTAAAATTTAATTTAATTTATAAAAACTATCTATCAATGATAGCATTCACATGATGTATAAAGAAAAATTATAAATATAATTGTAATGCATTACATTATTTATAGTGTCATTTAAGCTTCACTTATTATTGAGAACGATGATAAGAAATACTTATAATCATATAACATAAATAAAGTTTACGATAAAGTTAATTCGATATGGAATAACCAACCAGGATCGTATTAATTAAACTTAAAAAATTCTATTTTCTGTCAAACTGTAAGTTAACAATTTTAAAATGTACAGATTTCTAGTACTGTCACATTTTATGTTACAAAAGACATTTGAATTTTCCATTTGTAACTTTGTTAACATGAAATAAAATATATGTCTTGTAAATTAGAGTGACAGTTATTGACTAGATGTAAGCAAGCAGGCCGATAAATTATACTGCAATGCTAATGGTAAATAGATGAAAGATAAAAAACAGCAAAAAAGCGCTTTACTAAGTAGTTCATAACCTTTTGTACATATTCTATATTATAATGACTTATCTAGTTTGACATTTAATGTTTAGAAAACAAACAAGTGAATAAAAAGCTTGCATTACATTTTATAAATTAAAAAGTTAAATCACAACAATGCAAAACTAGGAAACATCAATAAGTCCCCACTAAAAAATCGAAGTTTACAATAATGTCAGTAATTTTTATTAATTTTTTTCCGTGTGATAAGAAGAATTGATCGAAAAATGTCGAAATAGCAAAATTGTGTTTTATTCATAAATATAATATAATAATACAGTTTGAATTTAATCAAGGCCAGTGGTGAAGTTTAACTGATGAGATTTTGATCAATTTTTGAGACTTTAGTCAGCTCAGATTCGAGTTGTGTTTAACTGAAGATATACTGCTATGGCCCCAAGCACAAATTCATTGGACAATTCAGATCAGGGTCATTATATTGCCCGGGGTAATATTCGATTAAGGGGCCTTGTTAGATTACCTTCTTAGGACCAATCAGATTGTCATTTTATGTATAAATACAAGAATTTTTCTTCCGGCCCTAGCATGGCCCTCGCCGAGCAAAATTCGGTCGTATTTACCATTTTCCTTCTAGACTTGGGCAACTTTGACAAATTGTCCTCCCAATTTCATTTCTGCCGGGGAGCAAACGCCACCAGCAAAAGACTACAATTTATCCGCATTTAACCAGGGAAAATAATATGCACGACTCTGCGGAGCTATAACTCTAACACCGAGTGTCATATCCGAGTACTGGTACTAAGTACAGGATATCCGGAAATCCTGTAAACTTCGTTCTCCTAAATGCGACGTGCAGCGTGTAATGCAACTCGTAGAATCTTCTTGGTTTTCCGCTCTCATTTGTTATGTCTACTGAAATTCATCGAGCAAAGGACGAGTAGTTACTTTTGCGATTATTCCTGGCGCACCAATAAAACTGCGACGACGAATGTAATACAATAAGAACCCAAGTTTCAGCGTAGCAATTTTTCAACAGATGCGACTCGCTTCTTTGAAAAACCCGATAACGCATTACATTCATCAATGTCGTTACAAATTCCTCGCATCTGTTTTAATAATTGCAAACACTTTTTTTTTATTATCATTATTATTAATACATTCAAAAAGGAGTACAACGGCATATAAATGTACTCGACAATGAGTGGAGAATCTCTTTTTCGATTCGGCATACTGAAGGAAAACTATTGTTATTTGTACAATACTACTATAGTTATAAAAAAAAAAAAAAAGGATAATAATAATAATAAAAATAAACTCGAAGAGTTATTGTAGTGAAAGTATTGTAAAGGGTAACAATGGACAGAGTTATACGCGAAGAGGTATAAGTCGAACATTGTCGAACATTGCATATTACCTGTAATTGCAAGCTATTTATGTTTAATCGTATCTTTCTGTAATCCGTTTGATTGGCAAATTCATTGACGAGTCATTCATCTATTCTGTGAACACAACAAATTTGCAATATTAGCAAAAGTGCTTACGATTATTACGAGTTTTTTTTATTCTTAATTTAATCAACTACTATCTTCAACTATGAAATAAGTTGAGTTAAAAATTATTATACTGTATGAAAAAATGGGAACATATTGTTATCTTTTTTTATATATTACAAAAGAGTTTGTAAGGTAAACAATCATTTTTATTATACTGGATTATGCAAACTTGAAAAAACCTCTTCTAAACTATATATTATATTTATATATTACATTTTACATTTATATATAAATATGACAAGAAGGTCAACTTTGCCCCAATTTTTTGATACAGAATAATAATTTTTAACGTAACCTTTTCAACTCCGTAGATTTGTTCTCTGTATTATCCTGTTTCTTTGCCTAATGAACAGGTAAAATGAAATATCTTGATTACAATCGACGTAAAATATGTATTATTTAGCGGAGAGTATAGACCTTTGAACAAAGTGGTATTTATTTTTCCGATTTACAATCGAGATTGTTAAAGTGGCGATTTAAATGGTTATTCTATCAATGCATCCGCTCTCAATGTACAAATCTCGATAATTCAGCAAATGAAAAAGTCGAGTAAATGCGATTCCCACCGGGGGCACGGGATTTTTGCCGAGTTTACGGTAATAATTCATGAACATCATCCTCGCATACTTTGCGAGAAATTCGAGCTTTGATGTTATTCAACTTTCAAGACTTTCATATTGGCGCGAGGGTCGATGAGGAAGGAATTCCAGTGATTCGGAGACGCGCAAAGAAACGAGGCGACCTGGGTGTCGTACTTCCAGAATTGCCGGTTATTCGATTTTCAGTATTTCCCACCGTGACATTCGCCCGCGACAATGATAGTATCTTGCGCCATCCGTTTCTCGCGACTCGCGATTACTCGCCTTATCTTTTCCAATCATCCAATCTGCGCTCTTCATCGCGATTATCGAATTTCGTTTAGCCGACCACGCCGCAATTGCGCATACAATTTTCATCCTACCGTAATTCAATTTATCCGTTATTATTTTTTGCGCGCTTTACCGATTTTTTTTAAACGGTAACCTTTTTCATAATTATGTATCATACTGTTGCCGGGCAATTTTTTGTAATTACGAAACAATTAATACACTGAGAAAAATATGATAGTAAATATTACTGTATTTAACTTTGTTCCAATTTTATGTCGGTCCTTGAATAAATATTATTATTTTTAAAAGCAAAAACATGAGTTTTCAACGTTATGTTTTTACTTAAAACAGAAATATTTATTTTTTAAAAAAACAGTATTTTTTATTGAAAAACCGACATGTATCTGATACAATGTTAAAAAACGCTAATGTTTTCTGTCACATTTTTGTCAGCGTACAAGTATAGATCGACCTCGTGTCGTTTTTGTTTTCAAACAGTGAATTTCATTTGGGTTATTTATATTCTTTTAATTTTAATTTTTTTAATATATTTAATTAAATTCTTGATATTGAAAGTAAGCTTTTTATTATAATATTTTATATTATTTTGTATTTGGCGTATTGTAACGTATTTTGTGCACTAGAGCGGTCATGAAACAAAACGCACTCGTGCACGAAACGCCAAATTCAAAGTACTCCTGTAGAATTTTTACTTCGTCTAAAATCGTTTATATTGTAATGCACTGAATAAACACGTAAAACACCACTTTACTTGCATGTTAGGAAAAATATCGCGTACAATATGTGCACAATTGACGATTGCTCACTCGCGTCAGGTTTTCACTCGACTTCGCTTCGTGCGAAACCTCCCTTTCGTGTACACAATCGTCGATTTAGCTCACTTATTGGACAATATAATATTATCTCATTCTTAAAATAGTCTTATGATATGTGAATGCAAATATTTACGCCAAAATTAATTAATATTATGTGAATTAATTTTATAAATTCAACTTATCGATACGAACAACAATATACAAGTATGCTTTTTCTTTTGTTTCAGGTAAGATCATCTAGCAAATATTCGACAACTTAAAAATTACTAATTACTTAATTGGTGAAACTCCGACTTCAATGCATGGACAAAAGGTACTGTTATATTGATTTATTTTCAAAATTTTTAATTGAATTTTAGGTTAATAGTGTCCCATTTGTTTACTATAAACTGACGGATTGTTGAATTCAATAGTTATCAATTAAAGTTCCCTAATAAATGTGATAGATCTGTAGATATATATGAGCATTCAAAAAACATATCTCGCGTGGAAAAAATCAACTGGAGATAGATTAGTAACCTTGGCTGAATGGTCTGGTAACCTTTCACTGAAAAGCTTCTAACCATGGTCTGGATTTAAGGAAATTGATAATGACTTGGCTCTCGATCGTGAGCCAGCCTATATCCAAACATTCATTCATTTTTCCAATTATGTCCAGACCATGGCTAGAAGCTTTTGAGTCAAAGATTATCAAACTTTTTTCAGTTGAACAAATGTACAATTATTACATTGGAGTATTTTCAATTCTATAATTTTAAGTTTGATGTTTTTAATACTGCAATTACATTATTAATATTTAAAAATATTAATATTTATCCAGTTCTCTGAAAGAAATCTGATGAGGTTTAGTAGTACCACACATAGTACCTTATTATTTTCCAAATAATTAAGACAAGTTTAGCATAATTAATGCGAATCATTAATGCCATTTCGCAATTGAAACAATGATTCACTTTTATACGTGCGAGTTGTTATTTGAGCAACGAAAACAATTCTTATTAGAATATATAGATCATACTGATTAAAAATACAATACTTAGAAAGTGTCTCTTGAGCATGCAAGATTTAATAAAACTTTGAGTGCAATTTACCTGCGAAAGTTTAGCGAACTTTTGATTTGAAAAGTAATGTTATTATATGGCTCCCAGTGTTATTGAAAGAAACATAAACGCTTAATAGAAATTTGCCAATAGCTTGAATAGTTCATAAAGCAATAACAATCGGCTTTGAGTAAAATTGCAAAACGTACGACAATATAAGCACAATATGAAAATGCCTTTTGTACGGAATGCACATTCCTAGCTTTCAAAAATATATGGCAAACTGAAACTAATTTGAAGCGGATAGTTTCACAGTTGGGCAATATTTTAAGACAAATAGTTGAAGAACAAGTTGGAAGCAAGTTGTGAGGTACAGCAAGAGTATATTATGAAATGTACACAGAAATGCGATGTAAATATACGATGATTGGCAATCGTTAGAATAACTAAAAGCCTGTCATTCTATTTGTAATGCGGCAAACTGTTAAGTATTTAAATCGATATTTTTATTGCTTTTGATTCGCCAAATACATTAAAGTAAATATCTCGCGCAATTATAATTTAGATTTGTTAGCTATGTCAACTTCATATTTTGCCCGACAATTGTTCTCATTGTATTGAACGTTGTCATTTCAATGAATATAAAACAAGTTGATAAAACAAGTATATTTTATATCAATCATCAAATTAGTAATGTTCATTGTGCCTCTCATGATATGATATGAACTATTTTACAGAATCGTATGATAAATATTGTTATTGGTGGGAGATACAGTAAATTCAATACATTCAGTTGAAAGGAAATTATTTATTTATCTCATAATAATTCAATATCTGAATATCAACTGGATTATCCTTTTTGTAAAGTAATTTAAATACAGTTTCAGCTCTTTTGTAAATGACAATAACGCATTATTACCAAAACAGAATTGTTAAAAGTAAAAATTTACTTTAATCATCCAAAGAGGAAATAATAAATCAGCGTGTGTTGTGTGTGAGTGTGTGTTTTGACAAAATCATGCGATTTTGTGGAAGAAAAAACCGGACACAAAGAATTTTATTGTTGCAAGAAAGTATACGAGTGGCTTTGTTGCAAAAATGAAATTGAATATAAAACTTTGCTAATAAAAATACGACTCATAAACATTCATGAAACATATATTTTAATGCATTTTTTTACGTGCATATGCACTTATCTCTAAAATAGTAATGTCATTTGACGAAATTTAGAAATACGAAGCAATAGAGAAATGTTTTCGCGAAAAATATGAATGAAAACATGAGGGCCATATCCTCCGTAACACAAACCATATTAAAAAGATAAAATAAAATTCCTTTTAATGCACTGAATCCATTAAATACGGTGTATACTGAAATGATGTGAACATCGAAACGTCCAACAATGTGACGCATAATTTCTTTTTTTAATTACATTCGAATAATTTGTATTTGAACATTCGGATTCATCAGTGCGGTTTAATATGTTCAAATATATATTTAAGTTAAATAAGGACGAATGTAATGTACTCAAATTTGTTAACTTACAAATAGATTTGATGATAAGAAACTTAAATAATTATCTTGCGCATGTAGTATTTGTTTTCGTATTCATTTATTATTTCATGTCTGTTTAATCCATTTTTTATATCATAAAACTACAAACAAGATTATAAGTGTATGATTAGAAACTGCTTTGTATCAGTGAATTGAATAGAAACTTTTCTTAACAAGTGAAAGTATTACAAGGACTTTGTGAAATTTAGTTAATTGCTTTGCCAATTAAAGTTAGATTTATATATAACTTTTGTACGTACGCTGAGAAGAAATTAGGTTAAAAATTATTGTGCTATATCAAAAAGTGTTAATGTTCTGTTAAAATTAACAGAAGTAAAAATTATATGAAAGGAACAGCAGTCTGGAAGAATTGTTTTTTTCATTTTATTTTACTTATTTTGTTGATAAGAAAAGATAACATAGTTTTATAACATATTTTATTTTTCATTGCAATTTATTTTTATATTATTATTTCAGTTTGATTTATAATAACAAATAGTTTTAAATAGACTTATTAAAATATGTTACTGTACCATACACCATATATCCTTGCATATATACGTTATCATAATTTTATTTACCGCTCACATTACTTTTACCATGTTCATACTTTACCAATACAAAATATAAAAGAATAAGTTTATATATTTTCAGATGAGAATGGAAAATTTTTCCACATAAAATTTGCAGTAAAATTACTGGATATTTTATACTAAATTTTATTTTAAGATGCAATAGAAACTTTTTCATTTAATATACTTTCTATCTCAAATGGAAAAGATAAATAAAAAAAAGAAACTACTTTTTGCAAGCTTTCATAAAATTTCAAGTTGTTTCAAAATGATTGGATAGTATTATTTTTACTCTTTTTTTTAAATTTACAATGGATTTTTATGTAAAACGTATTCATAACTTCAAACTTTGTGTGTTTTAGCCACCTAAATGCATTCTCAAAGGAAAATCCTTTCCGTCATAATAACAGCATATAAACATGACAAAAGTTATATTATAACTTTTCTAAATTTCTGACAATAATAACATTAATAAAAATGCAAGATCGCAATGTCATATAAAGTGTAAATACAGAAAAAAATATGCTTTGAATTACAAATGATGAATTTAACATTAAATAAAAATATTGTAGCAATTAAAATATTAAGTAAAAAATCCAAACAATCTTTCAACTCTAATACAGTTAAATAAAAATAATTAAAGAACGGCCGTTTCTTCAGATATTTATTTCAAAAATCACAATTGCATTTTTATTGATTTACGGAAGGATTTACAAAATAAAAACAAAAAGGGCGGTGCAATATTGTTCGGTGAATATGGGATTAAATGCAAGAACAATGACAAATGTAAACGCACACACTTTTCTATTCATACTTTACACGCGCTCACAACACATTTCCTCGTCCTGAATTCCAATTTTCTATTAAGCAACAACGCCAATGATCACTTAAATGTAACGGCATTTTCATCCAAATAAATTGCACCCGAAAGCACTCGTCGAAGTAATATATTTTATTATAACGTTCCAACGCCAGTCCTTTAAATGGAGTAAAAGTGCCAATAGCGAAAAAATTCTGTCTTTGAGCGCGCGAATCCTGCAGACCCGCCTTAATTTCGTTCGAATGTCAATCCTTTTATTTCCTCGAGAAAATTTTATCACTGAAATGTTATATTAACTTTTACGCTCTTACTGGCAAAGGAGCTTCCGGGGAGCGAACCGGGGGGAGGGGTGGGGGAGAAAAAGAAAACAATTTAATCAATTTGATTCCATCGCTGTATTCCTTCGGCTTTACAAAAATACCAATTAATGTAATTTCCGGCGCTCGCGTTCGTAAAATAAATTAATCCATATCCGCGTGCTTTAAAAATTGCTTTCATTCGCACTTTTTTTCCGACCGAAACAAAAATACGCCTTCGAAATAAATTACGGCCGACGTGAAAAGAATGAAAAGACGCGCTGACCCTCCGTGCCACGTCCTCATAATTTCGTTCCTTTTCCCGGCCGAAAATGGAATTAAAATATAAGTTGTTTAGGGTAAACAACACTTCTCATCGCGGAGCTTATTCTCGAACGCGTAATCTGTCGAAAATAACGTGGCGTGTGGTGGATATTATGCAACACGTTGCCATTAGGTCAAACGAGCGCGATGTACTTGCTGTAATAAAAATTTAACAGGGTTAGCCAGAAAAGAGATTATACGGTTTTAACAACGCGCGCTTTTTTATGATTGTACGAAAAAAAAAAAAATGTAAGAAACTTGTGAGACCTAGTTAAACCGGCGAAATCCAGTCACTCTTTTTAAGACCATAAGTGGAGATCATTATGATAAACAAGGTATTATATATGGTAATTTCAACATGCCTTCATCAGGAAAACATGTTTTTATGCCTTATGTTAATATTTTGAAAATAGTTTTTTTTTTAAAGGCAACATGAAGTATTGTTTAGAGTACCATGATTTATTCATAAGAAATAAAATTGAAGAATCCTTTATAATGTCTTCTTTGTGTATTTCTGTAAAATAATTTGATTGTGGCCTTTTTACAACCTTGTCTTAGTTAAAATATAATTTACTTGTAAAAATTATAAATATATTTAGTTAAAATTTATGCAACGTGCAGCTATTGATAAACTTCTCTTAGTGTGTCTCAAGGATAGTATTATTATAAAGATAGTATTTATTGGAATAATTTAATTTATAAGCTAAGATGGTAAATTTTGTGTCATATTGTCGTGAAAGGAGCGAGGATTGTTATGAAAACAATAGTTCGGTTAAGTGTATTTACAGTTTACTAAGCAAGTTAGCAATTTGTCATAGATTTGTTTTCTCCGCGTGGATTATGTACACACACCCCCTTGTGTTATTATAAATTATAATAACACTACTAATAAATTTCTCTCGGTGCATTTTAGCAAATTATTCCGCAACAGCGTGCCATTTATTTGATTGAACTCAATACCTCTTTCAGTGATAATTCTCTTACTCATCCGACGTCAAAGGATTCGGCATTCGCGAGCGAGCTCGAACCTTCTGTTCCCGCGTAGATAGCTAACTCTCTCCTTATCTACGTGTAATCCAGACCACTGATGCCGACTGGTATATAAGCAAATGCGTTAACAAGAGTGGCCGGGTAATGAAGTCGACGTCTCTGCCTCTCATCTGCTTACAGCAGTGCAATACATCAGGCTCTATATGACAACGAATTCATGTTGTCCGATTGCCCGCTTGTTGCCAGAACTCGAGCAACCGGTAGTTCACCCAGGGACATCAATCTATGCCAAGTTTATTTCGACTCTCTCGGGCGTATTCTCCATCGCTCGTGGTCTTCAAATTACCATACTTATGGCAAAACTAAGGATATACTTGACAAGCCCAAAAATACATTAATCTTCTTGTACCGTATGCTACAAATTACAGCTCTCCAGTTATTTTTTACCGATGTTCATCTTTGTTTGCCTTTTTCGTCCCCCCCCACTCTTCTTCTTCTTTTTTTCTCAATTTGCAACTTAAAGAATTTGTTTTCCAACGGGACGAAAAATGTTGCACGCCCCGAAATGCAACTGCTGTTCCGCACAGTTTCAGGGAAAATACTTAATTTTACGTTTGCCCCCGGGTAGATTAATGATCGAGCTATTTGAGTCCTCGAATAATAACAAGTTAAAGTGACGCGTATCACACTTTTATCCGGAGCTCAAACTTTTGACGCTATTTATTAATCGAATCATAGGAGAAGTTAACTTTGTGTTGTAAAAAGTTGTTTAACGGGGCGCTTTAAATAGATTGGGTTTTGTGCGATATAAAAGGTGGCTTCTATCACAATTTATTGTTCGCGAGCTTTTATCCAAAAATTATTTTTATTCCCGGTTATAAAAAAAGAATTTTGAGCGAATTCGGGGTATGGCGAGATCGGCTGCGCCGACCACGTTAAATAAATTTATTTTTGTTTGATGTTACGGGTGAAATAATCGCGGAAAAAAATATCAGAATATGATTCACGGTAATCATAAAATTGATCAGACGTAATTATAATATAGTGGTTTTGAGAATATGTCAATTTTCACTTTAACTTTGAAGATATTGCTGTCGTAAAAATATTATTAGGCGACGCAACGTTTGGAAATTTTATTCTAGTTTGCAGTAAATTATATTATAATATTTATAACAAAGTATGAAGACAAGTAAAGTGCATTGTATTGTTTAAACGAATATGAGACTTTATACAATTTGTTCTTAGATCGTGTTATAGAAATTTCAAATAAATCTGTGATTAATTAAATAAAATAAATTAAATAAAATCAAATTAAATAAAATAAAAGTTAAAATATGAACTTCTATACCCGTTACATTTTAATATTAACTTGATATGATTATTTTATATTAACTTAATATGAGAGTAAAGAATTTAATAAATATACAGATTGTTGTAATACTTTCTTTAATTAATTGAAATTAATTTATGCTTTAATTATTACATTTCAGTTATGATAAGGTCATTACTTAATGCATTGTACTTATTTTGATAATATATCATAGTTGGTAAAGATATATGTTTTATATAAACTTTAATTAGTTGATTTACTTATTAAACGGGATAAGTTGGTAAATTATTTATAATCATAGCTCCTATATTTTAAATCATTATTATCATTTAGTTTTTATTATATTCTTAATTTATTAAACTTTTTCCTTATAATAGTAATAATAATAATAATAGTAAAATAATGAAGCGTACTTGAATTCTGTTTAAAATTAATCTTCTGACAATATAATGGTTTCTTCAATTTCAAGTATCATTACTATGTAAAAGGTTATTCGAACCAGTTCAGAGGTAAACGCAATTTTATAATAGCCAAAAAATAATAGTGCCTGAAATGATTTTCTTAAAATTTTAATTAAAACATTTAAATAGGTCAGAAATAATACTTATCAGAGGCGTTTTATTTAAGGATTTTTATGTTTGGTTGAGTTTTAATCTTACTTCGGACACTGTGTTTTCCATAGCATTTCATCGGTCATGGAAGGGTTACTTCCATTTGATCGCCTATTGCGATATTTGTCGACTTAATTTTCGTCGAAGTAGAGTTTTCCGTCTTTTTGAGTGGTTCATCACAGCCGACTTACACAAGCAACTTTTTAAATTCTTTGAAAGCTTTTAAGAGATTTCTCTAAATATTAATTAAATTTTTAAATTCAAGCAGATTTTATACAACTGCTCCTGCCATTTTTCCACTCAAAACTAAAAGTAGAATTTTAATCAAAAATTATTAATGATAATTTTGTTTGTAAATTCTGTAAAGAACTCATATTATTCCAAATTTTACTATTCTTGTATCATATTTTATTTGTGTATATTAATAAAAAATTGCATTTCATTATTTTGTATTATAACACTAAAATAACAACATATATCATTTATTATAATAAAAGTGCTTAACGTGATTTAATACATATATATATATATATATATATATATATTAGGGTGGTCCTTATTTTTGAAAAGTCCCGATTTTTTTGAATGCTCCCCTTAAATCAAAAGTAGAGGCCGAAAAAATAATTATGATGCAACGCAAAGTCGAAAAAAATAATAATAAACCGTCCCCCACGCAGGTTCAATTTTAAATGGGATTTAACATGGGTTTTCCG
>JABFPN010003849.1:0-16725 GCA_022817305.1 Leptoteleia sp. ZL-2020
ATTTTAGTTGTCCTATCAGTGATAGTACTTTTTAAAATCACTGCCTTATGCATTCAGATTACAAACATCTGATGAGAAAAATAGGTTACAATAATCGTATATATTCTGAGTATATTTCTCTCAGTGTATTAAACATGCAAGGAGGTAACATATTTTGTATAAACTTTTAAAAGCACTTTATTTAATATATCTTTCCCAGAATACAGTATTAATCTATATAAGTAAATGCGGCGGAAATGAATGGATTTACGGTGAGCGAAGTTGATGCGAAATATATTCGTAAAATTTCGTTTGAATTCTCAAACTTTGCCTGCACTTTTGCACCAGTCTATTCCATTAGGTTGTTTGCATGATGTCGATGCGCCCACATTTTAATGCATCGTGACGTTTCAATCAAACGAGTTAATTACAACGCTATTTACAACATCAAGATTCGAGATACAAATGATAATTTGCGTAAGTTTGATACTCAAAACGTCGAGTGGAAAATGATAGTCGGCATCATTCAATCAAATTCATTCGAAACGAACGTTTTGATTTCTATCTACAATCCAGTTAATATGTTAAAAATCAAGAAATTTAACAACAAATTGTTAACGGCAAAAGCCAATGAAATGTTTGCTTTTAAAAAACATTGCGAAGTGTGCCAGTAGTTTGAATATTCAAATAGCAAAAATATGTTAAACGGCTCAAAAACAAAGCCACTGTTAATTGAACGATAAATATTTATAACGCTAAATGGGAATGTTCAAGATTAAGTTTAAATTACCGATCAATTGTAAAGAATCACAATTTTGCCGTTACGATTGGTCAAATAACACGTTTGGGTTCAACGAAGGTTTGGCATTTCCAGCGCGGGAGATAATAATTCAAAAATTTTAATCCGCAAAATTGAGCATCGACCTCGCACTCGCGTACGTCCGAGCGAGACAAATAGTGTTGGTAGGAAAGTCGGGCGAGGCGAGATAGAGAGAGAGAGAGAGAGAGAAGGGGAGCTGCAAAAACGCAAAACAAAGACAAAGACGGAGTGGGACAAAGGGGTCGCGACTGTTGTGCCGCCGGTGAAAAGCTTTTGAAATCGCTTTCGGCTATTTTAATTAGTTGTAAGAGCGCGAGTCGTCGCGAGCAATTTGACGGCGAGGCAGTTTCGCGAGGCGAGCAGACGACGCGGCTTGACGCGAGCGGATAAGTAAATAAGCCCGATAGGGCTGGCTGGGGATCAAAGTGAAAGACACGCGGAGTCTCGAGTGATCGCGCACAATAAAAAGCGCGCGCAGAAATGACGTCACAATAAGCCAGATCCACAAAAGCGCGTTTAACTTGTCACGTAACGGCCATTCAAGAGCGCTCGACATTAACGTCCCATTTATTCGCGGCGGAAAGTTTATTTACAATAACAGTCAATAACACGCGCTTCTGAGTGACTACTTTCAGGGACACATTTTGTAACGCGACTAATCGCGCGTCACTAATTTTGGAAAGAGCTGTTTTGCTGCAATTCAAATGAACCGTCAAGGATTGTCCAGTTCCGAATTAACGCGGCCACATCATTTTCGCCAGTTTATAATTAATGGCTACAATAATTGCTGTCGTTCTGCAGGGATAATTACATATTTATAGAATTTAAACCAAGATTAATAATATTTATTAAAATCATATCTGTGTATATTTAAGAAAAGAGATGTTTCGAACGAATAGATGAAAGGAAAATACTTCTTTTTTTTCAACAAACAATTTTGATTAAGTGGATTTATGTAAATATTTTTATAATTGTATGAATTATCTAGTTTAGTTTATCTTATATAGGAATAAGTATAACATTGTTTTAAACAAGAATTCTTTTAATTATTGAAAATGTGTATAAATCAGTTTGATATCCCGCGTAGATTTGGGATAGCTGGAGATAAAAGCTGGATAACCGCCGGAATTGGCACGTTTCCAGCTTTTTAAAACGACTGGCAGAAATCGTCTGGATCGTCCAGCCGCTATAATATGCGCATAACCTTGGAACCATAATCCAGTTAACACTCCAATAGATGGCGTTGATGACAGGTTTCCCGCAAGAGCACGTGTTTCGTGAAATGTGTATGGAAGCGCGTTCAACTGAGATGGGTGATTGAGTCATTTGTAGAGCAATTTAGTCGGAATGAGACATTCAAGGAAAATTTCTGCTAGTCGGTTACAAAAGGCTGGAAACTACAGTAACTTTTCCAAAGAAAATTTCCTCGGTGCACTAATGTTGACCATAAAGTGACAACGTGATCGGGTTTCCTGATAGGGTTCTTCTGCTGATTAAGACCATATCTATATATAAGATATTATTTACGTTGATATATTATATATATTTATTGTTATATAAACAGTATTAACTTGTTTATAAATATTTAAATATAAAAAATATGTAAACATTCCCATGTAATATTTGTTAAAAGTAAAAAGCTCTACCATAGGCAATGATTACTTTCTGAATGAATAATTGCAATTTAATGAGCCAGAATGAAGACTTTTGGTTACATCTCACTCGGCCGACTAAATCATCTTATCATGAAATCCAAAATCCACCGGTAAGAGCGTTGCGCGTTTTGATACGAGCAAGTGTTGCGATAAATCATCGGAACTATAATTTCCGAGACCTAACCTCAAACGAGACAGCGAACAAACTGTTACGTAGTTCGCAATAAGTTAACTGGCGCGCGTAATGACGGACGAATCGTGGGGGCCGGAGGGGGGGGGAGGAGTGGGAGGAGTGGGAGGAGGAGTAAGGGCTGAAAAGGAAAGAGGAGGAGGAGGGGGAATGGCGGAGGTTAAGGAGCGATTAGACAGCCGCCCGTTAAAAAGCGCGCCGACGAAGTTGGCTCCGCCGTAAAGTCCCGTCGGTGCGAGATATCCCCCGGTATATAAATTTCTTCGGCGGATCAGTAAGCTGTAAGCGTCTAATAAAACTTCGCCCGGCGCGCGGCGAAACTTTCGAGATAAGCCGCGTTTCGCATGTTATGCCGCTGAATATGTATGTGCCTCGAAATAAATCGAGACTTACCTGCGAAATTGGGACGCATTCCCGAACTCCATCCATCGTCGATTTGAACGCTTATTTATAGACAATTTGTCGGATAATGTCGTGAAATGTTACTAAACAGCAAGACGAATGTTAATGGAAATGCCATTTTATATATCTGGCGATCTTTTATATCAACGTAAGGAGCCAGGGGGAGCAATTTGTTAAAAGGGGATTTTTGGAAGTTGCTTTTTGGTCTTTAATTTAATTTCGTTGCGCAGGTCAGGGCACAATATTTTGGAGATCTTAATCTTTCTGAAAAAAAAGATAATTATATTCTTTTTTATTGTATCCATTCTCAGAGAGTAAAGCTCAACGTGAAGTTGCAGTTGTTATTGCAAATGAGCGCGCATCTGTGCAAAGTACAAATAGTATTATATGGGATTAGTTGGTAATATATCAATTGATAGTAAGATAATCGTTCATGTAAATAGTCAAACCGTATCGTCCAATCAAATATGGATTTGATTCTTAGTGGTTTTAACATTTCTACTTGCTTTGGATATAATATTGGTTCAACATATTCCAGCTATTAAGTTAACCTTATCTAATTCAATGCAAAATTAAAATACATTGGGTTAAAATGCGAAAATCCTTAAATTTAGCCTCGACATTTTTTCTTGCGCAGAATTGTAAGTCATTTTCGTTGTAATTAATATTGGAAGTAAATTATTGTCGTGTCATTAAGTTAATTAACATTCGTGCTGGTTTTATGTAATGGGATAGATCATCTTTGAAGACTTGTTATGATAGTACGAGAGGAGGTATTTCCTCTGGGAACACTTCTGTGGGTTCATCATATTTAGGATAGCAAGAGCACGTCTGTGGGTTCGCGACTTGAACCGGAGTTGAGAAATTTCCAGCGCGTGCTCCAAATGACAGACGAGCCCCGAGAATGTAACTGCTATGGGTCTTCCCAAGTTTATCATTCGGTTGTACGTATAACTCCGCGGCCAAATTATCAATCGTCTTTGACAGCACGAAGATTGGCCTTGATGCCATGGCCCGGTTCGTTGGAGAGTACTCCTGTGGGCTTATAACGTCTGTCCCGTGCGTGGGATCATTTCCTCGGGCGAAGACGACAAGTTTCCAACTCCCGCTATATGTATTCTTACTTGGCGAAATGTAAATTCCGTAATTTAATTAGACCCAAAAATATTATTCACAATTGACGAGGGGGATGTTTTTCAGGGATGTTTCCTTGGAATGATTAAATTGGGATAGAATGTTAACTTTAAAGATTAAACGTGGGGAAAATAATGTGGAATAATTTTTCATTTATTATTCCTTTTTCGCGGGAATATTATCGCGGTTTGAATATTAATATTCAGACGAGAAATTCCGTTGAATCATGAAGTATACGGGGAGAAATATTCGACTAAAATTATGACGTGTAATGTGAAATTTCTGAATATAAACCGTTTACTTCCTGTAATCAAAATGTATTTAATGTAGATGAATAGTTTAGTCGATGCAATTTGGTTTTTTGTATTGTAATTTGTTTGTGATGGTTCCACTACTGCTTGTAGTTTATAGGTACTTTGATTCAAGTATAAGTGGAAAAGAGAATCGACCTATTGTATGCTGGGAATATACAGCTATAAAGAATGCAAGTTACTAATGTGCTTCCAGCGTACAGTTCAAATTGTAATCAGAAGATCATTAATGTTAAAATTTATCTGAATTACACTAAATTTCACTACCTTCTTTTCTGCGTGTAATTAAATATTTATGAAATTACATGTAATTTCGATTAATCTCTAAACTTTTAAATTAATTTTTAAATTTAAATTAAATTAAAGTACTATGGGAAGTAATACAACAACATTTCTGTTACAAATCATTCTTGAAAAAACCGTGATAATCACCGCGGAAGAAATTTCCCAATTTACTTTTATTCTTTTTTTCAAAGAAATCCAATAAGATATTACACTGAATTCAAAAAGATATGAAGATGGAACCCGGACATCGCATTAACGTTAATTTCTTTTCATTACATCCGATGAATGCAGATAATCATTTACAAACATCCCTCGAATCTACCCGACATGTGTTGTCAATGGACGAAATTTGCTGACGCAATGTATTATTAAATTTCCGAACAAGAAAGTTGTTATTAGACGAGCAATGACAAGCCAGCAAACTGCTTGCGGCAACAAAAAGGCCAGGGCGTCGGGAATTCTTGCGTCGATTCCGCGAAGCAATAACGTCATTAGGGATTGAGCCGAGCTGCGAATCCATTTGGCGCGAGTTTTGATACGTGCCGGCGCACTTTGCCATCTGTCTTCGCTCGAACTACGTCGAACAAACTCGAGCACGTTGCCTCGCGCTGTCACTTCACCGAAATCTGCACACACACGTTATTCGTCACGTCCCGGCGATGTACTCGAGTCGCGTTGTGTACAACGGCCATTCGATTAATCTAATTGGGGCGCGCGATAAAGTCGTCTTTGCTCTGACACTTGACACCAAGGAATTGTTCATTTTCGGCTCGTCCCGCTTATCGTTACACCCTTACGTCCCGATTGTGCCACTTTTTCTTTCGCATTCGGGCCAGTCATTTGACGGAAGTCGAATGTTCCGACTTCCCGTCATGCGTTCGTGTGTTTCTTGTGCTTTATAGCGAAGATGAAACATCCGAGACGTTCAGAGCAGCATTTTTTTCTTTGCTTTTCGTGCAAAAATTGTTTTCTTTTTTAATATCATCATTTTTTGGTTGCAACGATCTTTATTGAACGGAAAGTTATTTAAATTTATTCGAGATTGATTGAATTATGTATTCGGTGATGTTTTGATTTGCTAATTCGAGTCATCTTTCGAACCACGAGTTGGATTGTAAATATAAAATCTTTTATAACATAATACAGAGCTTTGGATTTAAATTACAAAGAAATTAAGGAAACAAGTTTGATTATTTATTATGAATAATAACTGTATGGCTTAATAAACTTATTAGTTCATTTGGAAGAAATATTTAAAATTAGCTTTGCAATATATATATATATATATAAAATTAATCTTCCATAGATTCAGGTTTGATTAAGTTTGAAGATATTTGATTTAATTAGTGCGTTAGTACAAGATTATTTGATCAAATGTTATATGATTAAAGAAAAAACAACACAAGTAGATAAATTAATTACGATTAAGGATTTCATTCATTAAATAATTTTGCATTTGAACAAAAATATGTTCATAAAGATACAGTTAACAGAAAAGTAATAATGAATAGCTTGAAATTATCGCAGTGCATTTCAAGAAATGTACAATTGTATAATTAGCTAGTTGGGAATCTATTCATGTTACCGTACATATTGAAATTTGCGTTTATGCTAAATTTAAACCCATTCTATATTACGTCAAAACCCACGTTTATACAAATGTCAGCATTATAATTTGTTATTAGACGAATAACCAAGAAGCTAACAATCCCCCTCCCGAGAATTATTCATTTAACAACATTCGATTTTCATCCTCCCCAAATAAATGCAAAGTAAGATTATTCTAAGAAACGTCCATTCATCGGCGCAAAATGTCTCAAGCTGACAGACGCTAACATTGCTTTCCAATTTATAGATCAAAGATTAAATTTAAATACGACAGACGTCATTAACATTCAACGAGAACATTACCGTGCCGACATCTAGCGGCTACTGTGTTTCGCCAAAAGAAAATCTGTATCGAAATTTGCACTCGACTTGAAACGCTGAAAACCGTCTTTTTATTTCCCCTGACAATCTTAACGATAAATAAGAATTTAATGCGAACCTAGGGAGGGGGGAAGGGGATATGTATCTTTCAAGAAAAGTAGCACGCTCCGGAGGAAATTTGATTCCTCAAAAGTTCAAGTGGGGGGAGGAAAGAAAAACTTTTGGCCGAAACGTTTCGGGGCAACACTCGTCGGTGAAAAGTCTTCGAGCGCGATTCGCGTTTCATAACAAACCGTAAAATAAGTCTTAATTAATTTCATTATCCTCTTATTCGTGTCCCATTCATACGATAATTAAACTTTTAATTGGCTATTCAGCGTAATAAATAGGAACGGGGAAATGTAGGGCAATATTTCAACGCGGCGAATTTTCGGCGTCGGCCGAGTTCAATAAGAAAATAGCAGCGGCGGAGGCGGCTGTGCGCCGCTCGCGCGCCTTCAGCTGGCATTGAATTTCGGCTAAACAGAGGGAGGGTCATTATTCCCCCGGTGCCTTCTGCGCTCGCACGACGGAAGTGATTAATTTTTACAACACGCTCGTCATTAATCCCCGGGGCCCGCGCGCAATACCAAAGAACCCGTGGGTACCTCCGCGCGCTTTCCAACAAAAAACGCCCCGCTTTGCAGCCTTTACGCTTTCCACCGGCGTTTTCGTTTAATTAACCTCGACATTCGAGTTACGTATCACGCCCTAGAAAGTAAAACAAGCCCGTTGGCTCGGATTCCGATTTGTTTCGCGAATAATTCCATTATTTTGGAGTATATAACTTTTTCTTTTTATATTTGATTTAAGATTTCCATTGATCGGGAAGTTTTTAAAACTTTTTTTTTTTCTCGAAATGTTCAAGTTTGAATAAAATGATTTTCATTGTAGAATTACATTGATTAAATGTAATTTCCGGAACAATGTTAACTGAAGAATATCTTTTTAGTATCGATTAATTTATTCCTCAATTTCATTGAACAGTTTTTTGTTTAAATTACTACCAAATTATTCTAATAATAATATTACATAATAATTACAATGCAAACAGTCGTTAAAATTGTTCCGCGCCACGTCCCGACGATGAAACGTACCTCAAAGAGAGGAATATCAACGGTTTTCGTAATCTGGTAAAATTAACCGTTGAAATTTCCATTTGCATGTTTAGCGACTAAGACTCGTTGAACCTTTCGACAGTCGCACAAGTGGATTCTTTTGAAGTATCAAGAACAGTTCCGTGTTTGTGATTATTCGAACTGAAATCGTAAAACCAGACGTATTTCGGCCGGGACTTTTTTTTGCGTCTGCAATTGGTATAATGAGGGGATCGAGTTTTTTCCCTGTGATCCTCGTACTCGACTTCTTGAATGGCACGCTCATTATGCACAATGCTATAAGTCACTATTTGATGCGAGCATAAATATATTCACAGTTCGTAAATGTCGTTTTGATATCTAAGTGTAAATATTCGCTATGTCTTATAGCCCGGTCCCCTCTTGTCCCACTTTTATTAGGAAAATGGGCGGTGGGGTGGCGCGGCCCGTAAATTTGCAAAAAGTCATTAAATAATGAGAATGGTCGAAAACCATCGAGCCATGCTAATGTTATTGACACGCGATGTCAGGCAGTGACGTTTACTGCCGAAATACATCGTTTTCGTGTTAAGGCCATTATGTTGATAACACCTCGCAATGAACATTCAGAAAGTTCGACAAGATTTTTGAATTTGCATAATAACAATGTAATTGACGTACTGAATTGGTTACGATCTGAGCTTTTCTTGTACGAATGTCTTGGTTATAGTAATTGGTTCCTATATTGAGATTCCTATATTCCTTCTACCTTTTTTTTATTCTTTTTGTTTCAATGTGTTTTCGTTTAGAGCAATATATTTAACATAGAATATGTAATATAAATTGATTATATTTTAATGTAATAATTAAATTGTTAATTTATTTGTTTATTATTAATAAACTTAATAATTAAAAGTAAGCAAATTAATTTGAATGTAATAACTATATCTATCTTGTTAGATTGTAATTGTATGGTTTATAATTTATTCTGTTTAATTTTATTTATATCTAATATTTTAATCGATTTTAGTGCTTGTTATTTCTGTCGTTTACTTGTCAAATTTATTCTAATATAACATTTTGCTTTGGAATTACAGAAAATCATATGTTATTTTCTAAAATTATAGTGACAAACGATATACGCGCAAGTTTACATCTAAATTGAATCGCAGAAATGACATCAAAGCAAATGATCACATTTATTTACAACGACAAATTATCAAAAATTAAAGTTATGCTCGCAATTACATGAAAACAAGCGTATAACTTTATTTATTTTTTGTAAAACAAGAAATTCGAAAAATTTAGTAAGTTTTATACAAATTTGTATTGTTTGTTTTTCGAGTGAGAACCAACATTTTCACGTTTTCTTAATTAAAAGTTTTATTTAAGAAATATGAATATAGTTTAATAATTGTTATTATTTTATTTTTTCAACAAAGAAATGGAATCTGACTAAAGTCCTGAACACATCAGATAATAATTGGATAGACCTTATCATGTTTGGTGAAATCTGGTTTGATCTAATCAAATTTCATCCAATCTGATAATATAGTCCCTTATATCCGAAAATTAATTTGCTAATTCTAATAAGGTATTAACAAGGGACATAATATCAGCAAATACCTTACAATTTCACACACAATGTAAATTTGTAAATTAATTTTATTATTTATATTATCACTTTAAAATATAGTTTTCTGAGTATATTCCAGATTGTCTGCACAAATATATTTAATTCTACTTAAATCTGCTCGACATTATTAACTGCTACCCGTATTTATTAATTTAGATATATAATAAGATTAATTAATCAAACTACCCAACTTGGACTGTTCTATTTACATATCAGATGTACTTGGATTGATATTAAACTTGAATAATATAAATCTTACCTAAACATGTTTCGAGATAAACATCTGCCAAGATATCGATCAATCCAATCATACTATCCAACCTCAAGATTTCATTAATCATTATGCAAGATATCCTCGGATCCACGTGACATCATATCCGAATAAACCTGATCATCTTGAATTACAAAAAAATATGTTTAAAACTTGGACAGAGTCCAGATCTATCAATTCATCGATAATGTAGATTCAGATATAAATCAGATCCACTCAATTGCTACATACATAAACTATTCTAAGAAGTTGGCTACTGTCTACTAAATGGATGGTCGTAACTGTTTCACCTCATCCATTGTATTCTCTTATCATTTTTAACTGTCACTTTTCCCATTTAAACAAAAAACAAATAAACATATATTATAATACTAATTGTGATAAAAAAAAAAAAAAAAAAAGAAGTCATTAGACCAGTTTACAAATGTGTCTTGGACCTGCCCTTAACTTAACGACGCGCGATATTTTAACCGGGAAAATTGCTGCGATCCAATGAAACTGGTTTAATGAACAGAACACGACCATCGGTCCGGACAAGTAAGAGCCGAAGATTGATCGAAGCGGCAATACCAAATGGAAGGGGCAAAAAAGCGGACTGATTAAGTTGACGCGGGGGATAAAGAGGTGGGCGATGCTTGGCAAAAATTGCACATTCCCGTACGCGAGTATTAGTTCGGACCACTTAGAGCCAGAATGTGGACGTCGAGAATAGCTCGGAGCAGGCGTTCCACGGACGCGCGCCACGAGAGTCGACTCGAAATGGCCAACTTTTGCGACAAACTTTTGTGCTCGCTTATTAGCATGCCGAGCGACCGCCCGGCTGGGCTCGCGCGTGAGCTTTCATAACCAAATATGGCGGGTGGGGGATGAAAGGGTGGGGTGGGAAGGGGGGCAGCATTTTTGTGATTCAGATTGGCCGTCTTTTGTGAGCGGCCGTCGATCGGCTTTCGCAATTGCGACGCCTCTTAAGATGCGGGATAGATATTCGTCATGTCGCACGGCTAATTTACGGAATCCGGGCGTTTTAATTAAATTAGCGACGATAATGAAATTAATGCGATAATGGTATGATCGATGGACGCTGGCGTCGTGCGAAATCTATTTTGCTCGTAAAACGCGACTTTTAGTGACACACGGCTGCGTTTATTTATGGCTTTTCGCGTCGCAAACACGCTTCATCATTTGTTTCGATGCGAAGGGTTACTGGACTTGGCTTTGATCAGTAGCTTGGAAGAAATTCTAAGGGGACTTGACGTGAATTTTGAAAATGTTTTATAGTAATATAAGAGAATAAATCAATGTATGTGTTGAAGAGGATGAAATATAAGAGTAGCAAATTAATGGGAAATTGTAAATATTTCAATTGCAACCATTACCATTAAGTGGTTACCCTGTAAAATATTGTCAGAGTGGATATACCGGCTCGAGTCTGGTCCAGTACTGTTAGCCAGACTCTGCTAAACTGATATGGACCCTTATTAGTTCGATTTTGTTTAGAATATAACCAGATGTAAGACACATCGGGTACAATATCAATGCCAAAGTTGACCCAGACTTGTGCCAGTACTGTTGACTCAAAAAAATTGTATAATACTGCGACATTAGTTAAACAGGACTGGCCCAATATTATCACCCTAGTACAGATTTCTTCTGGTTCTATATTAGGCCAGTACTGGTAATTCTGGCTCTAAGTACCGTGCCTTTACTGGCCCGGTATAATATTTCCTACTGGACAGTCTTATCGATTATTTCTATTGATCTTGGTAGAAAACTTCATTTTTGAACTCGACATTTCACTCTTTGCGGTGAGGATGAAATTCATTCGGTCCTTTTACTATAAAATTCCTACCAAAAAAAAAAAAGAGGCAAGACTTTTTCTTCTATTATCGTTAGAAATTTCTCCCAACGTACTCGTTTCCTATGAAAATACAACTTCCATTTTATCCACTTTGTATGCACTGAAACTCGTCATTATAATGTAGCATTATTATGCAGCAAAGTTATGACTATTATCATGATTATTATCATAATTTACAGGGCGAAGCAAAGCCGGACGAAAAAAAATGTGAATATGAAAATAACAATCGCATAATTCATCGTCGAAACTTCGCATAATTGAACGGCGCCCGATTTGCCCGCTGCCCAAAATCACGTTTGATTGAGAAAATTGACCGCAACGCGAATTCGCGGCCCCACGCCTTTTGCATGCAAATTATTGAGCGTCACAATTTTCCAATCGGGTTGATAAACCGATTAAAATGGCGGGGGATTTTTTGGCCAGCGCGACGCGGTTCGGCAAACAGTTTTGCGCCCGAGCGGCTTGAACCGCACAAAAGTGCGCGATTAGCGTCGTTGGTACGTTATTGAAGCATTTGCCAAAATATCAGCGCGCGGCACTTAATCGCCAGCGCTGATTCATGCAAGTTTCCGAGAGTGAGTGGATTTGAATAGACGAGCCAGGTGCAGTGCACGAAGATAGTTAATTCGACTGCGAAAAACAAATGCCGCTCGCTATACTGCTTTCAATTTCTAATGCCTTTTAACGAGTTTTGTCGTTATAAAAGGATTTGTCAGTTCGTCGCGTTCAGCTACGGTAATCTGCTCGGATTTACATCCGAACCAAAATGAACATTTACATTGTTATTTATACCGCGTTTAAGCTCCGAACAGGGCCACTTTTGCGATCGCCGCTTATGCGTCCGTTTATTTCGACCAAACGTCCCCTTGTTTCAACAACAAAATCAATTATTTTCGTCATTTATTTGCAAATTGTGTTCGCGTGCTTTTCAGTGTTGCATGTTACTGTTTCCTTTATATTCGTTGACATTTTAAAACTCAATGAAAAGTTTGTTGGATGAATCAAAAAACAAATTTAATTGCGTTGAAAATAGAAATTTTTGAAAATCATTTCATTTTAATATTCAATATTCAGTAAAATTTGTATTTTATAGTTACATTGATTCAGTTTCTTTGTCAACTTTACTATACAATGGTAATAAAAACTAGAATGTCTATTTACATAAATAATGGTATTAAAATATACAAAATTTTAACGACAAAGTTTTTACTTATATTTTACTTTTACTTATTTTGATTAAATGAGATTACATGATTACATTAAGTAGATATAGTAATATTTAGTTAATACTTTAAGTAAATATGGTAATAAACATTTGATTCATATAAATATTTCATTCAGTTGTGCAATTCATTAAAATGCGCAAATATATTTGGCAAGTACAACTGCATTTATAGTTACATACTCATTAAAAACTTTATTGTATACGTCGTAAACAAAATTACTTATTTATTTATTTCATATTATTACATGAAATTAATTAATATATAATCATAGTAAAAAAAAATAAAATATGATACGTTTACCTCGTATATTATTTGGCCTTTTTTTTGGTACATTAAAGTGAAATTGGTCTAGATCTAGCCACACGCAAAAAACATGTGTCTTATCAGAAAGAATAATATTAATCAAAATTTCTCATCGACCGTATTTTTAAATAACAGACAAATTGTATATATGTAAATCAATTACACCATTTGTTCCTTATCTTTATTGACGTTTCGACTTTTTATTTCAGTCATTTTCAAAATCTTAGTCACATCATGTTGATTATTATGTCAAAGTTAATTAAAATTGCTTCTTGCGATTAGTCATCTACTTGTTCAATAATCACTTAATGACATATTCTTTTTTAGAAAGAATAATAAAAAAATAAAAAAAAAACATGTAAACAAGGCTGAGAGGAACGAAACAGTAAAGGTGGTTGATATATAATTCAGTGCGACTCAAATGCCCTGCAACTTTTGACACGCGTCGTGTAAAAAGAACGGCTTTGCGCTGAATAAATCATGCGAGCCGCAAAGCGCAAAAAGTACGGGTTTTTACAACAAGTAAACAACTATAAGACAATCGTCTAAATAAACCAATGCAAGCAATCTGGATTCCGTACTGTCAAATTAACATTCTTATACAAGATCATAATTAATTTTTCATTTTCAAAATTTTTTTTATTAATTTATATTGTCTAATCAATTAACTAAATTGAAGCACGTTTAAAAAGAAAAGGAACATTTTTATTAGAGTACAACTTTTAATCATTTTTTTTTATATGTAACACTTTTAATACTGCCTTTTCGTATCAATTTTGTCTCGGTATATTAATCAGGAGTATTTTTGGGTCGCGTTAGATTTACAAATAACATACAAATTTCAATTTAAAAACTTGCGTTTAAAAAAAGAAGACCGACAAATCACAAGAGGGAAAATGTTAACTGCCGAGAACGAATCAATCAATGTTAACAAGTAAAAAAAAAAAGAAAAAAAAAGGAATAAGGAATAGAAAAAGGCCAGGAGGGGAGAGAAGGAAAATAAAATAAACGGCGACACAATTTTGGTTCCGGGCAAAAATTGGGATCAAATTAACTGTCAGTCACGCGGTCGCGGTTGCACTCTCCTCCGTACATTTATCTTGCGCGGGGGCAGGATAAAAAAAGGCGAATGAGAAAAGAATGGAGCGCAGATATGAGGGAAAGCCTTATCTGACTTGTTTCTCCTCGCCCCGATGAAAACATAAATACGGAAGAGAGAGCTCAACGGGACGGATACTTCGGATCGAGAACGAGAATACGATCGGCTTGGGAAAGATTACATTCGCGGGTCTTCGCGAAGCTGCTTAAGTATCACGGATACCTACATAAAGCTGCCCCCTCGCACCTCACCCCCTACCGACCCCTTCCCCCCCGCATCCGCACCCCTCCAACACGCCCGTCTATTTTTGAAACTTTTCAATTAACGCCAACTTTTCCGCCCAACTTCAAGCGTCATTTACAATACCACTCGGGGCAATGCGAGACACGAAGGTGCACTTATGTAATTTCTGACGAATCTCGCAAAAAGTGGTTTCTCCCTCGTACGTGATAAAAGGGAATAAAAAGTGGGCTTTATCGACGGAAATGCCATCGCAATGTCGTGAAAATACCGAACAAATTTTAACCACTTCTGTCTAATTTTACTCTCTCTCTCTTTTACGACTCTAAAACTGGTCATTTTTACTTGAACAATTTTGTAGTAATCAGAAATTCATTTATTTCCAAGTCAGTTTCTTTTTTTTTTAATGTCTCATATAATAAATGATGTATTGGAGATGTTTTATAGTTTGTTATGAAATATTTAAAATGTTGACAGAATACAAAGACAAATCTGAATTTCATGAATATAATGTTAGTAAAATATCAGGGATGTTCATGTTGAATAATATTTGTGCTTTTATAACGGCGGAACTCTTAAATTAAATAATATAGTGGAGGGGGGGAAAATCAATATTCAATACAAATTTTACAACCAGTTTTATATTATGTTTCGAGTTATAGTCTTACAATTAGTTATGTAAACGATGCTAATCAATAATGTCTGCTTATTTAACAGTTTTATTTGCTGCGGAATAAAGTAAATTTGTATTTTATAATACTTTTATAAAACGATAAGGGTAAATTTTGTATAGCAATATTTATTTATGACTTTTCTACCTGATGAGTAATTAAATATCCATAATAAATACATGCTTGTTTCTACACCAACTAACACAAGTAAGAAATATTAGTTATTCGAACTATATTTTATGATTTGTCAAGAAAACCGACTAAAATAGTAAGTTGCAATTGAATAAGTTCTAAGTATGAGTAAGTACTAAGCAAATTTCAACTCACTGCAGTATTCTAAGTTAAATGATAGACGTACATCACCTAATCCGTTAGACGATAGTCATAGCAATGCTCATGCGCGAATATATGACAGTATTTATAATAATAATAATAATTTTTTTTTTTTTGTTGGGGTTATGGCTACAGATTAAGTACTCCGTATACCACTGACTAAGAATAATAATAATAATAATAATGATATCTATAAATATTATGTTTTGTTCGAGGTTAACGTGACTTGAAAAACAGATTAGTCGTTTACAAAAAAAAATTAACCAGTTAATGGATATTTCATTTATTAATAATTATGTAAATATATATATATATTATATAAACATTAACGTGTCAATATGGAATATATATATTATATAAACATTAACGTGTCAATATGGAATATATATATTATATAAACATTAACGTGTCAATATAAACATTAACGTGTCAATAGGAAGTGAAAGCCATATAATTGTTTATAAGTTCGATAAAGTAAAGAAATCACTATTTCAAATATTTTTGAAGAGCTGAGAAAAAAGATATATCACAAATTACTATTTTTTGTATCAATATGAGGATATATTGGAAAAGTAATTATTTCTACTATTAATAATAGTAAAATTTAAAATTCATGTAGTAAATATTACTACAAATGTACTACAAATTGCTTTGATAGATGTCATTTTTACTATTTTTGATAGTAAAATTTTTCACTTTTCAAAGATATCCTCAAATGGATTTAAATTGTTTTCAATTTTACTATTACTTTTGTCTCAGTGTACTGGCAGAGTTCTGATTTTTTGTATTTAGTATATAAACAGTACTAAAAATCTGTTCTGGTGAAGACTGGCATATTACTGAAATGATATAATCGGCCCGACATTTGAAATACATTACTGGCACAGTACTGAAATACAGTATCCATACAGTACAGATGCTCAGTACAGTTACAGTACTGATACTCAGTACTGATTTTTAATACTGATCTAGTACTGATTTTTAGTACACATATAATACTATATAATATTTATAAATCTTATGTATTGTTTTAAAAAACTATTTCAACTTTTCCCGTGTTGAACAAATTGCTCAATTTTAAATTGTTCTCTATTATAACTACACTGATAGAAATATATGCATGGTAGAAGTATACATATGCTTAACCTAGCTATATTATATGCTTAAAAAATTGACAGGTATATGTATACTCCTGAAAGGTATGCGTATGCCTATAAGAAGCATACGAATTCTTGAGCAAAGCATTTGAATTTATATCATAAATATAC
>JABFPN010003850.1:0-16725 GCA_022817305.1 Leptoteleia sp. ZL-2020
AAAAAAAAAAAAAAAAAAAAAAACAAACAAACAAACAAAGGAACAAAACAAAGAAGAAGAAGAAGAATACAATGGCCAAAGACATGAAACTTTTCTGAACAATTTCCATGAATTACTCACTTAAGTAAGATTTCTTAAATCGTTGAAATTGCAACTTTTTTGAATGAAGAAACGAGGGTGCATGTTCACTCATCGTTGAGCGAATGTCGATTGTTTGGAACGATGTTTCGCGGGGCACCAAAGGCGTCGCTCTCGCGCTTCGGTGGAGAAAACGTATAAATGCCACGGGCGTGATCGATCGGCCGTAACGAAAATCGCATGAAACCGCCACAGACTCGGCTTTCGTTATCGTTGTCGTTTACTGAAACAAGTACACGACAACCGCATGCATTGGCAGTGCAACTCTGGCACGGTCCCCGCAATCAAAACAGTGCAGATACGCGTTTCAATGTAAACGTTGGGCCAACGTACGCCACAATTCCGTAACGTTCGATTGGGTCGTCCGTGCCACTGCGGCTGCCTGCTTTCTGCTGCTTTCCCAGTGCGAATATTTTGCTCGATACAGCTTCTAGAAATTATTCCACTCGCGCATGCGCACCTTCTCCCGTGGGATGCGCGTCGCACGCAATTTATTTCTTTTTAAAAATTTCTTTTATTTTGTATTGATGTTGATATAAATTCCTTTTATTTTTTATGAACGTCTACTAAATGTATTTGGTTGAGTTTATTTTTATTGTACTTATTAAACAAAGGATTTTTTTTCAGTTTTAGTAAATTGGATTCCAACTATTATTTACTCGTAAACTGTAAATTGCGTTTAATATTATATCAATTGTAAATTGTTATTAAAACTAGTACTTTCATTATCCGCGTGATTAATGGGTACAAGAATGAATAACAATGTTTTTAATTACACGAACCATGTTTTCATTTATTCTTTGCCGCAGAACTGAATAAATGTTTGTTATGTAGTTTAGAATGTACGCGTATGAATGTTTAAAACGGTGACTAACCGCAGAAACGTTGCGACATCGACAATAAATTCATTCATGACTTGAATTTTGCCGCGGTGTTCCGTCACCTGTGAATTTACGCATGATAAGTCAGAGCAGAAATATGAGCCGGTTTTTCGAGCACGTGATTGTTGCGTGTTATGAATGCCCAGGTATTTAATATAAAGTAGTGTACGTAAATCTTATATCAATTATTAGTAGACGTGCGTTACGTGGTTTATTAAGTTTGTGACACTGCTAGAGATGGAATAGAATGTTAAAACAGCATAAATATCCATAATAGCAAGATATATTCCAGAATATCCCAAAAATATTTGTCAAATTTATCAGCAAAGAATGCACCAGAAATATTTCTATATATATATATAATTATAAAATAGTATAAAATGACACTTGACTCTAATGATTTTAAAATATACCCTTCCCCATTTAAGAAATTCAAAAGAATATTTCATAAAGAATTTCCTTCATAAGTTATTTCCACGTATATATGACATGTCAAATTGATGAAGTGGGAAATTCCATGCGTAATTACGTAGTAATTCCACGTGGAAATAATTTCTGCGAGTTTTACTTGTGAAATAAAAAAAAATTAATCCAATTCAAGCTTTAAACTAATGTCCTTCAGATCATTAGCGACAAGTTCAGTAGCCTTAACATTACACTGTCACCACAATTGTAATAATTAAATCTGCTCTATAAATGTACACACAAAAAGAAGTATATTAGAAAAAGTATAACGATAATCTAAAAACATATGTATTTCAATTTTTAGTAAGATGTGAAGAACTTATTATTTTTTGTAGGGTTATTATATTTTAAGAAACTAGGTTGTGGATATTTGGGTTCTGAATGTTAAGATTCACATCACGCGATCCTATAGGTAACGGACACTTCACGAAACAAAAATGATATTTTAAGATTATTATATTAATTTTAAGAGTTTAAATTTGCGCGCCAAATTCAACTTCCGCTCACTTGTCGTTATTTGTAATAATGCCATTATTACTTATAGGTTCGAGTGGGTACATTCAATAAATTGTTATCGACAATCTTGTTCGAGGTGTTTATGATTTATCATCTAGAGGTCACTTTGTCGTAAAAACAGTTACAAGACAGTTTTTAGGTGCGGTGACTTTTAACAAAGAATTCTTCGTATTTTAATCTTTTAATTTAATATGAATTATTTGAATTGAAAATAAATTATTTTAAGAAATTTTAATAATTTTAATTCAATTAATGTATATACATAAAACATTAAAGTTTCATGGACGTATGTTTATTTTCGTGACAAAAGTGTGATAATACGTACAATACGACAATTCGTTTGTAGTTATGATTTAGTACTGTTTAACTCAATGTAAGGACATCAGCATGTGAAAGAGATATGAGGACTCATATACACCACACAAAGATTTAAATGCAATTAAAGTTAAAGACTTATTGGTGTTTTATTGGTTTCTACTACATGCAAGTAAAATTTCTGAATAAATTTCCAGCTTGTAGAATATTTCGCTTCACAATTTAAAAACAATTATAAACAATTAAAAAACAGTAATATTATATTTAATTAAATTATTGTTTATAATTCTTTTCCAACTGTTTCATACATGTTTAATTACCTCTAATTTAGGATTTATCAAAGTTCTTATTAAAATTCAGGAAATATTAATTATTTTCATCGTGATTAAAATTATTTACTATCAATTGAAATCATTATCACATTACTTAATTTAATTTCTTATCATATAATTGTAAATTAAATTCATATCAATAAAGCGATGTTTGATACACAACTGATACTTTATCAATTTGTTGATTCATTTTCTTGGTTATCATAAAAGTTCCCTAACTAAATAAACTTCAAATAAAAATTATCAAGAATCATTCATGCGATTTATTTACGTTTTTTTTTACTACGTTTATGATGTATAGCGTTTTTATGCGCTTCATTGTTATAAAAATGTTTATATCAAGTCTCATTTAATTTTACCACGTAGATCAAAAGTTTTATTTAAAGTAGCATTTTTTGATATCGTCTAACAATAGTTTGGATTGGGGTTCTAGATTAACTTTTGCCAATCACGTTCTATAATGGTATGCCATCTATTTTAAGTATATCATTGATCTATTATGGACATAATATTATACAATCTCATTAAATGTTATGTATATATTAATATAATAAGAATGTTATACCTTGAAAACAATTAATATTTGTTTACATAATCTTTATCAAAATATTAACATACATAAACGTTGTAATAATAGATTATAGATATTTAATTAAAAATGGTAAAACTAACATTATACGTTAATTAATAAAAATATACTTGCATAATTAGCGTCGTACGTGCAAGTTGAATAATGACAATAAATTATTAATCATCTGTCATGAAAGAATCCTACAGAATCATATCAAAATAGTCGAGTGAGATACTGCATCGTACTAAGTGTGCGTAAAATAAAACTAACGTGCGACGTGAAATTGTCAAAGAAGATATAACTTTTCTACAAAGGTTATCTGGCTTATCAATGTTGAATAAATTCAAACATCACTGAGCAATTTAAAATTTAATGTAACACTTAATGTAAAATGTTGCTATATCTTTAGCATTACTTTTTCCCTCATATAAATTTATTATTATTTTGTATGCACATTAATATTGTTTGCGTGCAATATTTTTCTTTTCCCTTTGAATACTTTTAAAGATAAACATCATAAACCTCGCACAATAAGAAGACTACCATTTATCACCGTATTTTTCTGGATTATTATTGTAATCTGTCTCAATTTTCATTTTAGGATTCAATTTTTTTTTAACAGTGAATTCCAATCATGTTGAGAACTGAATAATTTTAATACAAAACCAGTAAATTTCTATTTATGTTTTTAATAGAAATCTTATTCAAAAAATGTTTAAGAGAAAAAGTAATGAATGTATATTTTAAAAAAGTTGAAACAAATGTGTTTTTAAATAAAATTTGTCAGTTTAATCTTTCCTTTCTTTTTATATAATTTAAAGATTTTATTATATTATATATTAAATTCTATGGTTCTTTTACATATACCCCACTTATGCCACATAAATATTAATTTGTTATACATTTTCTCATGTGTCACTCATTGTTATGAAAAAAGAACTTAAATTGTTAGTAAATGCAAATGAATTTATCTTCAAACTTCAATTGTTCTAATATAAGTTATTTAATTCAATTTCATTTCATTTAAAAATGTCAGTTTTTAATTGAAAAATGATAAAGAATGAAATAAAAATTGAGATAATAATCGTAGATACTTTGCAAAAAGGAGTTACCATAGCTCTTGAATATTGACACAATCAATATTATCATTTGAATATATCAACTTACTTAGAATCGACGAATGTCTCTTGGGATCGAAATATCGAAGAGTCTTTCAAACACTGTCCTATGTCAGGGACCTCTGGACCGTTTATATCAGCAGCGCTTCACATGGCCGTTGCGCGTTTGCATCACGTTCCACTTTTAATCTTCGACTTCTACTTGCATCCCCTTTTCGTCATCAGCCTGTGTCTGAGTAAATTATGCGCTCATTTGTTTACGTCCATCCATCAATTAAAAATCACAGTCAGATAAAATAAACTTTATTCCGTTCATCTGTAAAGACGTTTGTTTATTAAACAAATTGTTATTAAAGAAAACTCAATAAATTCACAACTGACTACAACATTGACGTTAATAATAATTTGAAAATAAAATGGAATTCAAATTAATGTCGGTAAAGGAGAAAAATTGTAAAATGGTAGAAAAATGTTTGAAATGAAAAACAATCTTTTTTCCGATGTCATTAATAAACTAATTTTCCTGAAATTCATTATGAATTCGCACATGTTCAATTAAGCTAGAAACGTATACTTGGGAAATTCGACGTCATACAATAAAGAGATACAAACAGTTTTCTGTACCATAATTTATACCGCGCGATAAGGAAGCTTTTCTACATGTTAAGACACGTACATTTTTCTGGATAATTCATACGAGAAAATTGTTGTAGATGCGATAATCTATAAATAGTTCCGATAATACTTTTTTGTAAACAAATAAATTTTTTAATTACTTGTTTTTAACAAATTAACATCCACTTGTATAAACAGTTGTATTATTTAATCATTATAATTTTTTATATCTAAATTAATGTCGAGCAACAAACAAAAACGAGATTTAAAACAAAAAAAAAATATATATTTGTCATTACTTGATATGAAATAGATGAAATTATCGAGTTTTTAGTTTACTATTTAATTATATAAATCTAATAATATTTTTATATTAAGTTTTTCTAACTTAAGTCAGCACTTTTAATAAAATATATAGTTCTAATTGAACAATTGTAAAAAGCAGTAAAAATGGAGCAAATGATATTTTATTAATAAATATAGTGCTTACGATAACTCTTGGGTAGTACTTTGAAGAAATGCTTCATTTAATTGTAATTTATTAAATGAAGATTTAAATATATGGATTCTTCTTGAATGTTTGAAATTAAAAAAGCCATAATTAGCTAATTGTACGTCTTTTTCCACGGAGCTATTTTACAGAAAATCTTATAAAACCAACATTTTATAATTGGAAAAAATGATTATCTTTAACTTTAACTGCGCATATTTTTCTATCGCAATTTGTCATAAAATAATTCATTTATCAAATTCACTTGAATTACAATAATAAACACAATGCATTTGAATAGCAATAACAAATTTCTTGAATGACTAAATATCAATAAACTTTTCTCAGAAAGGAAATGTTTAACATTCAGTTACATTATATGCGTATGCACGTGAATCAAAATTATGATTCACAAAGAATTTTATTATAAATCGTAAAAACCACGTTTCAACAATTAGAACATGTTTTTCCACGACAAAATCTTAATTCTTAATGTTATTAACAAAAATAATACGCACACAACATTCTTAAAAGATTACTTTCAATTTATTAAATTACACATTTTAATACCTGTATAATTTCAAGTGTCCGTCCGACACTTACATTACTATACTATTGTAAATTTGTAAAAAAAATATGTTACAGTGCTCGTTTATAACGTTTATAACCCTAGAAATATAACATTTCATATAAAAGTGATCATAAAAGTATGCTTGTGTATAACAAAAGGTAGTAAAAAATAATGAATATTATAAATTATATTTTGTGTGCAGGTACAGTGTTAAAATCTTAAAAAACTATTCGCGTCAATAGCAATTATTCATGATTATTACAAATTTTTTTTATAATCATTAATATTATAAAAAAGGTAGCAATAAAACTAATTACTAAATTATAATACAAACATTCGTAAATTAATATTAAATTTACAATATTATGGTGCATTTGTTAGCAATAATAAATATTAAAAATATTTACTATTATTACTGTGTGATTACTAATACACGCTAAAACATAAAATATTTCTAAAATACATTATGCTAGGTTACTTTTCTTTTTCTTTCTCGTTTACAGCGTATAAAACTTTTTAAATACATTGTACAACAATAAAATATTATTTAAAAAGAATACTTAATTTATAACACATTCAGTTTTTTACTTTGTGCGTTAAAGTTTCTTTAAACAATACTTTTAGGCACACATTAATATTTAACGTCGCGTATTATTTCTCTTAAAATAGTCTCTTTATATGGAAAAATTAAGTTGTATTGTGTGCAGTACTTTTTACTGAAAACAATTTTTTTGGTTTTTTAGTAGTGTATTTTATATTTAAAGATATAAATGTTTATGTACACTTATCTTCCAATTAGGGTACCATAAAGAATTTGTATTTAATATACATATTTTCATGTCTCTTGCACTTTTTATATTTCATATTCATAAATTCGAGCTTTTTTTTATTGTTTACTACACCCTTAAAAATGTTACACGCAGAGAAAAAATATTCAATATATTATATTTTAGTAATACAAGAAAAATCAGAATTAAACTAAGAAATGTTTCAGTGATATATGTATGAATCTTTTTGACTTTTATCACATATTCACGATATAAATCTTCAACATTTGTATTTTGCGCATGTCTCGAATAAAATAAAACAATCTTGTTGTTTTAAAAAGGATTCAATTTAAACTGTAAATATGTTTATCTTACAAATAGAATCTGATTGATTGAAATTTCAATGTACTTCAACCAATGATGTGAAGTACACTTGCTTATTAAATTACTGGTCATTTCCGGTCCCGGACTCGTATACTTATTGGAAGTTAAGCGCAGTTAATTGAAAAATATAAATTATTGAATTCATTCGGAAATTGATTATATGTAATAAATTTGTAGAACAAATTGTTACATTTTTAATAACTTTTTCATACCTTTGACTTTCCAAGCATCTTAAACGCCATTTTCAGTATTTTTCTGGTTTTTTTAAACAAATGTTCTTGATTCATGAAAAATTATATTATATTCAACGGGAATGTCAATTGGATGAGGCTAATCTACTTTTTAGGGCCAGAGCAAATCCAAATGTTATCATTTTTATAAGTTTTTATCAATAAATACAAGTCAAATTTTAAATATTAATCATTTAAATATATGTAATGCTTAATTTAATTTGATATTTCATGTAAAGCAAAGTCAATTTTTTAAATTTCTTATACAAAATTTAAAGACAATTTTTGGAATAGATGTCTACGGATCTGCATAAATTTGTTTTTTTAGTAAAAGTTATCAATAAATAATTTAGTATAACTGACATGGATCATTAAAACTTGTTTGTTTTGATGCTCAATTGCTGTCTAGGATTCCAAAACGATTCATGTAAATATTTTGCATGTTTAAAGTTATTAAATTTACTATTTTCAATTTCATTGAAATGATTTTATCACTTATATATATAAAAATGCTCAATAATATTGACAATGAATCAAAATAAACTTAAAAATGTCATGTAACTTTTATTTAAGTAAAAGATTTAATAAATAATTGAATTGTGATATCATTCAGATAATTGGAACATTAGTGATATGGCATTTAAAATGGTTGGAAATTCCTTTTTAATAAAATGGATATCAAAACAACATAACGAAAAGTTGTAATATATTATATATTGCTATTTTTGCATTCTTATATACTTTAATAAGGAAAAACAACAATTTTTTACCATAAAATTGTTCTCAGTTTAATCTTTCACTAGGATTCAATAAGAAATTTATTATTATGATAGGATTTAACATTTACAGTGGAAATAAATTATTAAATCCTGAAAATAGAACATTCGCGAACTTGTATATTTATTTAAAATTTGCATCTGTTCAAAACATGATATTAAAATATGTTGCATTCGATGTGATAGTTAAAAATATATTTATGAAATTGCATACGCATTATCACATTATGCAGCAGTCTGTACAGCACTTTCTATTACGGAAGCCACGTGTGGCAATTTTTTTAACATATAAATACAGTTAAAAAAATATCCACCTATAATTTACAATTAACTTAGGCAAGGTGGGAATTATTTGCAGTCGCAAAATAGTTTACCATCGATCTTTACCATTTCCATCAGATAACATCAAATCGTGTATTTAACATGCTTTAATAGAAAATTATATAGAAGCTCTGCACAAAGAAAAAAGCTACCTTATAATAACAATCTTTTTTTAACAGCACAGAACATCATGATACATTTTGAATTGAAGCACAGAAGCAACAAATGTTAAGGCTACTGGGTTCCTATTCCTGGAGCAGAGTAGCCTTAAAGTGGTGTAGCCCATTCACTCGTTTACGATACAATGTTACTTTATTATATTGATGTGAAAGAGTCACACCACTTTGGATCTGCAATACCTTTCATATAACATTTTTGTCTCAATATAATAACTTCAATTATACAAATGTATATTAACATATAAAATAAACCTACATATAAATGAATACATAATACATTTTTACAATTAACGAACTCGAGTATAAATATTTTTGATATAGCGAATGAAATTTAAGATTAAACAACTAAAATCTTCAATGAAATTTAAAATTTCATTTAACGCAGTTAAAACCGCTATTACTTATTTAAAATAAATATTTGTAATTTATTTATTATTTAATCTGTTTTCTAACATTTTATACTATAATTTTTGATATGTTTTAATTAAGTCATAAATAATTATAATCTGCAAATTTTTAGATACAATTTTTCATTATAAAAATCTGTATATTCAAGAATTAATTTATGATTTTGAGTCTTTTATATGAATTATTCTGGTAAATATTTAATTTATGTGTGTAAAAAAACTAAAAAAATATACTGTAACCTTTCAGTTTGACCAGCGAGATCATTTTTATGTTATATTATTGTTTTGGTTGTATAACATTTGTGTGTACCAAAAAGCTCAAATCTTAATTATTGAGATTTGAATTGTTCAGCTTTCAATGAATGGCCATTATTAATGAGTGATTTCTTGTCAGTGCTGGTACTTTCAGGATTGTTTGCAACTCTGGATTGTGATGCCCGTGGAAGCAGAGGTAAAAATGTTATAGCTGCTATGCCTAATAAATGTGGTGCCAGGTACATACGCCTATAATAAGAATATAATAATATAAAATTTATATTATCAATAATTTTGTTGCATAAGAACTTGAATTTAATTAAGAATTTTTGTTTACAACAAACATAATACTTACAAGTATAAATTGATGCTGGGTTGTAATTCCAATAACACGAAGCTGAATGTAATGTAAGCCAATACGATACGCGTTGTAACTATAGTTATAGCGTCGTAAAATAATTTTGCTATTTTAGAACTAAGAAAATATGGTCTAACGTGACGGCGAACCTGAAAATATACAGGTGTAAATCAGTTAGTTGTCGATTTGTATAAAAAATGAAACTAAGAAATTGTTAAGAAATTTAAGACAACTAATTCTTTACTGTATATATATATATATATAATACTAAAATAAATTTATCATTAAAACAGTAACTCGTTATAGAGGTACAGTTTCTATTAAATAGATCTGGAAAACGCAAAAATAGCTACAAACGAGGACAAAGATTTAAAAATTTAGGCAAGTTTCAATCTAACGAAAAGAATACTCAAGAAGTGAGATAACTTTAGCATTTAATTGCAAAAATTTCAATTCTGACACAGATGGCTTGTGCCCTCGTTGGAAAATATACTATTAATATATTACCGCTCGAGCAGCAAATGTAAACAGTGCAGCATTGGCAAAAGTAAGATAATATCCGGGATAAAATCCATGCCACACAGCCGATAATGTATAAGTGTAAATAGTTCTATAACGAGTAGCCCTTTCATAGACGAGTGATCTAAGCCAACGATTTGTTCCTTTGTTCCAAGCTATTATAGCTTCTCTTAAATTAGTTGCCGTCTAAAATTAATAACAAATAAGAATATATAGTAAAATAGACACACATTATTTCTATTATTTTAAAGAATATTTTTCTATTGAATATTTTCACTTTTTTACCTCAAATTTGAAAGCGTCAACGTTAGAAATAAGATCCCATTTCGGTTTGCCTTTATCATCGTAACCACTGAATCCGAGACCAGAATTATTACAAATAGCATCAGCAAAAAGCCAGGCAAAGAAATATTTGAATCTTGCGAGCATAGTAGTCATAACTATGAACCAAGTTTTGTATAAGAAGGTTGTATTTTCTAAAAACTCTTCATCTGTAAATGAACATATAAATTAATAAAATTATATAAAATATAATAAATGAAATATAATCCACGTAAATTAATAACAAAAATAGCAATAAAAAATTATAACAATTAAAAATAATATTATCGATAATTAATTAATCATTTAATGAAACTGTAAATAAAGTTACTTTAATGGAATGAACTAAAGAAGGAAGCAAACCTTTAATCCTTCGAATAGGATACAGAGGAATAAATGATACCATGATGAGAGCGCATAAGATACTTCCTGTTACTTTCTTCCCCACAGCCAAAGTAGGTGATGGTTCGGACGTGACATTCTCGACCTGCTTAGATTTATCGCTATGATTACCCTGCAAAAAAAGAACAATTGTGTAGATTCGTGTCCTGAAAATAATGTAATTTTTCATCTTTCAAGATGTCAAGAAACAGGGTTAATTACATTCTGCGTTTGCACTTTGTGTATGTTACGTCCATGTATGAAATTGATGTAATCTTGATAAAATATAACTGGTCCTGCCATTAAAGCTTGAAAATGGAAGGTGTAACTAAAGTACTCCAGTAGAGAAGGTATCTTTCTGCAATCAATGTAATACTTTTTGTAATATTACAATATCATCGCTTTATATTGTAATATCAATATTTTATCTACTTACTGTACTACCTGATGTTTTTGCGAGGGCGTAAGTTCTTCCTGTTTTCTTGCAAGTCCATCGTGCAGACTGAAGGCTAAACTAGTTACTTTTTGTGTTATAACCATAAGTGGACCTTAAAAAAAAATATGTAATTTTAATTGAATGTACAACTAATTATAGATTGAATAATATAATAGTATATTAAATTTGAAATTCGTGTAAACATATGTTTTTCTTCAAAAGAAGAATAAACTAGATAAATTATATGAATTCGTTGAAATCATCATAACGAATTCATTTTTATGACCGTTACGTAAGTAAATGTAAAAATTATTTAAGTGATCATTAATTTAAAGTACTTACCAGTAATATCAAGACTGTACGACCCATAATCATAAATTTGTCGATGTATGTGAATACAGGAGAGGTACGTTAATGCTATAAACAGCACGACTCTGAAAAAAAATTTAAAGTTTAATATTTATAAATAAATTTATAAACGGTCGTAAGGATAACTTTTAATAGGCAGAAATAAAATATTTAAATATAAAATGTTTTACTTTTATCGTTGTAAACGTACGATCTCATGAATTCAAAATCTTTTAATAATATTTCTTAAGTGCTAATTATTAATTACAATAATATGTCAATTGTATGTAATAAAATCTTACTTTTGTACATGTAGAGGGCTAACTGTACACATAGCTAAGTAACATAGTGATGGTAATCCAACAATGTGTATTGCTTTGCTGTAAAATAGTATATGTTTAATAATTTGTTTAAAAACTGGTTCAATTTATTATTAAAAAAAGAATAATTAATATAAGAAGATAAATAATGATAAAAATAGGATACCGACTAATACATTAACATTTTTTTTCTTTATTATAAACAAGCTTTAATTTAAATATAAGCCGAAGAGAAACGAAAGATTGTTTATAAATTTTGCTGTATATTCATATCGCTGTTAACAAGACAATGATACATAAGATTTGTAATTGTAAAATGTTATGAAATGTTATTTCATATGTGCCCAGTAATTATATCCACAGTAAATAATATATTGTTTTTTGATTATGAAATGTAGAGATACTATATTACTTGATCAGGCAACTTGGTTAGTGATCAGTCATTACAATATTAATCTTCAATTTTCTTTGGTAGATAATTGTTTTAATGCTATTAAATTATAAGGATTCGTTTAAAACAAATCTATTTCAAAAATATAAATTTGAATGAAAAAATGGATAATTACGAACGTTTATATCATTTTTTTCATTATACAATATTGAAATAATACCAATTTTTTGTACAAATTGTTCTGAATTTATATATTTTGATTGTACAATATGTACACATAAATTTATTTTTTGAGGCAGAATTGCAGTATCTTAAAAATGATTCGGCACTGAACTTTAATAATAAAAATGTCAACATTCTTCTGTCACGCCACTGTTAATAATAATAATAATAATAATTTAAATTTATATGTTCTTAATATTCCAATGACTAATACAGATGTGTATAGCTATACCGGTTTTTAAATAAGAGCACAACATTTAAATGATTACTATTTATATACATTGATTTCATGAATAATTAAATCGCATCAAGTGCTAGAGAGCAATTACGCATAACAATGTAATATTATATAAAAAGTATACGTGCTTTTTGAACATAGTAAGCCTCAATTTCATTTAATTAATTTTAATAAATAATAATTATTGTTAAATTATTAAATTTATGAAAAGTTTTCCATCCTCATCTTAAATTAAATGCTTTCAAGTGCATTTCAGACAATTACGTTAACATATTAACATATCTGGTAATCCATGGAATTATACATTAAGAAGAGATATCTGAATTTTTGACGTACTTGCGAAAACAAAAATAACCAAATGCAAGGCCAACAATAAGTCCAAATGCATGTCTAGTTTTCGGAGATGCAATATAAGGATTTAATTTGCAACGAAGAAATCCAGCTAAGAACAGGGCCGCAATTTGTGTCACCACAAAGTTCACCTGAAAATTTTAAAAATATATAACATTTGCAAAAATTACAACAAATAACATTAATTGTTATACATATAAACATTAACTGAAAATGTAAATTAAAAACAAACATTAATCTTAATAATCAATGACTTGCTATGAAGATGTGAAAGTATATAAACTTAATACGATGAGCCCATTCATGTGTATGTAAAGAAATGTAAGGAGGCTTGTGATCTCATCGATAATTTTCGAACTGAAAATAGCACGCAAGGAATGTTCTTTTCACTAGAACTTTAACTGAATAAAAGGGGACATTTACAACAATTACCGTTGACACATTGTGTTCATTTATATTGACTTGCAATTAATTAAAAATTATTCATCCTTTTGTTATAGATAAGTTTTTATATAATTAATTAATACTTGATAACAGGTATTTTTTATTGCAATGAAACAAAAAGTTCAAGATAGAGACATTGATTAATAATCGTTCAGAGTTTATCATTATGCACTTGAAAATTTGTATGGATACAATTAATTTTGAAATCTTAGTAATTTATATACTTGATTTTAATAATTGTGATAAAATTTTTAATAGTGTATTAATTTTTCATATGTTTATGACGGCAATTATTGTGATTAATATTTACAACATTTATTAAATAATCAATAATTCTAAAACATGCTATAAAGTTACAACAAGTTACAAACTTAATAGACATATGTCTAAGTAAATTTATTACATTATCATTTATCTTATCACTTTTAAAGTTTTGTATTGGATTAAGTGAAGTTGCAACTTTTAATAATATAAAGATCAAAACTTATTAAAATATTAATTGTTAATAATAATTTTTATTTAAATTAATTTAATTTCCTTATTTAAAGAATGGCAATTAATTAAGAATACATAAAATGTTGTGTTTACGCATTACTTTCAATTAATTGTAATTATACTCTTCTAGAGAAAGGAAAAAAAATGTAAATCCTGCGTATCATATATACAATATAAACAGTATCATGTAAGCACAAATCATCAATAAAAAAAATTCATAATTAACAAATTAATCTACTTTTATTTCATGTTTCAAAAACAAAAGACAACATTAATTATAATTTAATCTCTCAAATTTAATACATTTTTTACTAAAAAAATTGCAGATTTCCATTAATTCAATAAAAATGAAATTTACATCCTATGATAATTATGATAATAATGTTTTGACTCGAATGTACTATTAAAATATTATTGCATAGCATAACAACTATTTATTCCAATTAAAAAAATAATTGATTAAAGATGTTATACTTTAATTTTTATAATAATATTTGATAGCATGCATTAACTTATGTATGCTATACAATAAATGAAACACTAATGTCATTTTCTTCTTTCATTACAAAATTTCTCCGGAAATAATTTATTTCCGTTCACATACAATTGAGAGCGTAGAATAGGTAGAAAATAAATGAATGTAAAATCAATGTATAAAATTTGTCTTAATTCATGCATGATACAGTAAATTCAGAATCATAAAAATAAATAAATAAATCAAAAAGATATGTACTACCATGAAAATAAATTGGAATATCAGAAATCAACAGGTTATACATTAACGTGTAATTTAATGTTCTCTGTTTAAAAGAAAATACCAAATTAAAAAATTTATCATTATACATAATAATTGTCGATTTAAGAGAAACTTGATATATTTGAAACAGCTACAAAGTGTTAATAGTGTTAATACACCATTGCTAACAAAAAGTAATTCATTTATCATCATTGTCACATGAAAAAAACTGCATAAATATTAAAGCTACTCATTGCAAGTTATTCTAAATAATCAACAGATTATCTGGAACATTAGACCCGAAGATTTTTATTCACAAATTTAATTGTACCAAATGAAGAAAAAAACCTGCTAATGCAAATGTTATTAAAGTTTAATTATTTCATTAAATAATAAATAATTTAATTCAACATTGTTAGTTTATTTACTATTATTAGTGATAACAAATTATGTTTGCAAACATTTGTTCCTGTTCTTGATTTTTATGCAACTATAAATTAATGAACAATAAAAATATTACCATTTATTAAAAAAAAAGATATAAATAGAAAAAAATTTACTACGGAATGTTATATTAGTATTATTCATACTTTTCTTACTCGTGCATTTTATATTTAAATAGTGACTGCGTTGTACTTTTATAATGAACATTTAAACAAAGGTACTTCAAATCAAAACATACAAAATCAAAGTGCATTTATTATCCGTGTAATATATATGTATGTGTGCGATAATGCAATGCAAATTTCGTTCACTGATATTCATTTTAATTTGAGCGATTAGTAATTGTGAATTGTAATTGTAAAGTGAGTAAATACTATTGTAAGGATGAATAAACATTGAAGAAATGAGCTAATTGTTCACAAGTATAAAATATTCTAAAATAGCACATACTTGTGATGTTTTTATAAAACTTATAAATACATTCTATGTGGAATAAGGACGTATAATTTATAACAAAATATAAACCATAAAAAAATAATTATACGTATGAATACAGCTGAATTTTTTTGAATAAAAAGCAACGCGGTTGACTAAAACTGTAAAGAATGTAAAAGTTGAATGTTGTCAAACAAGAACAGCTGTAGTGAATGTTTTTTTGCGTGTAAAAAGTTTTTTCTTTCACTAAGCAAATAATTATAAAATGTTATACAAACTATTAAAAAATAACCTTCAACGCTACGCTTTATTTCATAACTCACTAAACACGATTTATCTTGCAAAAAGTAATTTTAAATACCGACAATAAATAAGTAAATAAATAAATAAAAAAATTCTACTTGACATGTATAACTTTGGCTTACAGAAATAGCTAAGGCAAGTTTCTTTAAAAAACTTGTGTCAATCTGTAAATAACTTTTAAAAACAAAATTTTTATTAATGTAAAAAAAGTGACGAAGAAAAATATGAAAAATGAAACAAGTTATAAAAAAGAATTACCTGATCAAGCGGAAGTCCAACAAGATCAGAGAGCCAAGTAAAGGTTTGAAAACCATCGTAGTACACGTGATTCATGGCCACGGTCACTTGTTCATAAATGTTAGAAATTTTAGGCTAAAACGCGTGAGCCACTCCACCGCGGCGAGAACCGCAGCAAACTGACAGAAATGGTGTTGTTTGTCTGGTTTGTTCTCGACCGGCACTATCGAAGATGTGTATTGCTGCCGCACGGTCGCGTTTTGTCCCCCGCGAGCATTGCTGTATCCGATTTGCGCGGACGAGTCACGCGAGTCGACAGTTACACTCGAGAGTCGACTCATCCGGTACGCCGATCCTCTGATCTGCCGCTAGACGCAGGGGCGTTCCTACGTTCCAAAGCACCTTAGCTGCTTCT
>JABFPN010003851.1:0-16723 GCA_022817305.1 Leptoteleia sp. ZL-2020
TTTTTATAAATTCAAAAACTTAGAAAACTCATTTCCAAAAGTTACGTCGTATTTGAAAACCATAAATAATTTTAGGTACTGAATAATATTCTCCCAATGCCATAGGATGGACGTACGTTGGCCGATTTTTAAATTTTGTCGTTTCAACAATTATAAATAAAAAGACACTGATTCCGTGAATATAGCACAGACATTTCACCTTAAATAGAAATTTAGTAGCGCACTTCATATTTTTTTTTCTATGTGATATAAATGAAGAACAAGAATAAGAAAAAGAGGATATCTCTGAAAATATCAACTTTAGGTTGGTGCTCCAAAGGACCAAAATTACTTCCAACGATGTCCTGGACCTGTGTCGTTAGTTTAGTTAGATTTTACATAAATATATTTATATAACGAAATAGAAATATTTAGATGATATACGACCCAGCTATTATTTTAATTTTACTTTATTCTTTAACGATTCATTTAAAGTCGTACAATTTCATTTTCACTTAGAACATTAAATTTGATTTATTATGCATAAAATATAAGCAATAACTTTTATTAACAATATACAGAACAATACATTTATTTTTGAAACTAAGTGAATAATTATCTGAAGTTGTTGAAAATAATTGATTTTTAAACAAATAACTGATTATTTGCGATTTGCTTAAATGAACGACGCAATAAAATAATATAAATGCAAAGGTAAGGAATAAAGCGCCGTCATTAGTTTGCTTGTGGTGCAATATGAACGTTATACATCTAATACTGTCTCTTTCTTTAATCGGGACTTCATATTCAAGTCCTGCAAACATCCAAGACGATATTATTATACAGGAAAAAACCAAAATCGGAAATTGCAACAACGATGATGACTTGCTGTCTCAATTATCAATCAAAGACTATAATATTAATAATCGCGATGTTCAATTCAAAAGTAATAGTAATGAGAAAATAACTTGTATAATATTTTATAATATGACCGATGAAAATAAATCATCGATAGCCATTGTGGCAGGTGGGATTGGATCGAATTTTGTGGATCTCAATATTAATAGCCCAGACGTTATCGATTGCTACATACAGATTTATGGACAATGAATAAGCTTAAAAGTTTACACGAACATATGTATATTTTTGTCTAATAATGATTTAAAGTGCAATAAAGCAACTGTCTGCAATTATTACAAGTGTTCATTTAAGTTTACTCAATTTAACATTTTCCTTAATTTATCAAATTATAAAGTTTGAAGTGTCATAAGTGCTCATACAGATAGGGACCTCAGGTATGGAATCCTCACAAATTATTGTAAATATACATTATGATAATAAAAAAATTTTGCTTTCATAATACAAAGTTGAAAATATATTGTAATAAAATTGTAAATGTTGAAGTTACTATGTTTTTCGATAAAGACAACTGAGCTGTAATCCCAGTAAATGAGAAATTATTAAAAATTATTCAAATGCACAAATCTGTATTAAAACTTTTTAATCAATGTTATATTTCTAAAATTCTTAATAAGTTGTTTTTGAAACTTTTTAAAGTGTATCATATTTCTAAAATGTTCTATAAATTTTAATAAGTTTCAATAAAGATTTGTGCATTTGAATAATTTTTAATAAATTCTCATTTACTGGGATGTTTTCTGAAAGTTTAAACTTTGTTAGAAATTTACATTTATCAACTGATTACTTCTTCATAATTGTAAGCTTCTGATAACACTAAATTTGATACAAGTCTTTATTTACAAGTCAACTTTTATTATATTAAGTATCAAATTTTTTTATTTGTCGGATATATCCCTAAATTACTATTAAAGAAAACACTTCATAATAATATTATTTATAATATTTAGAACTGCTTTTTTCTCAGTGTAGGGTAACTTCGCACGAAGGAATTTGCTAGTGGGTTCGTTCGTACCACTGAAAGTCTGATCTGAGTGGGTTCGTTTGGCCTTGATCAGTCTGATCGGATCAAGATCTGATCGAAGTATCGATAATTAAGATCTCCTATTAGGGTAATGGGGAAAACGATTTTTTAGAATAAGAATATCAAGTTTTAGGTTGGAAAAGTCGAGCCAGAAACACTGTGTCTATTTTTGTGCCAGGGACAATTATGATGTTTCAAGAACAATTTTATATCAAATTTCGTATACCATAATATTTAAGGAACGAACTTTTGAAGACAAAAATGTATATTCTTTGAACCAGGGTGTACAATGCCAATCCAGTTAACTTTTTTATTAAACCAGAATGAATGTTGCGTGTCCCATGCGCACGTGAAAGTGGGAAACTGAAAAGTTTGAAATTGTAGTGAGAAAGAATTGAACGCTTTTGAAGATAATCTTCTTGAATGAAAATAATTTCACTTGCAAAATAATAATCATTTAATTTAAATATTAATCATTTCATATATAAATTATTTTCAATTACATTATAATACAAACGAATAGTCTTTTTATTACATAATTTTCACGTTGTCTACTGAGTCATTATAGAATGGAATTAGTTATCATTAAGGTGAAATTTGACTTAGAATTGATATAACCTTTTTATTTATACATATCTGTAAATATATGATAAAATAAAAATTAATTTAAGATAAATGCAACATGCATCAAAAGTTAAACATATTTAAACATTGTTAAATTAGTGTATTAGTAATGTATTTCAACTTTCCTCAGAAATTATTTTGTACATTGCATTTTACTTAAATTAACTTTTATTTCATAATATATTTACAGATATGTATTATTAAGAAGATTATGTCAATTCTGAGTTGGTCATCAGTGACATTTTACTATGTTGAGTATTATAATTTTTTTTCAAAACAACAATTTATACAGTTAACAATAAGTAACTTTATGATATAAGACTTAAAACATTAAAACAACTTAATTTCTTATTCCTTTTTTAAAAGTATATATTACATTCATATTGTTTAATTATGATTTTAGTTTTACGTAAAATGTTCATGCAAAAGTCAAATAAAATAGAAAAGTGATTGCGTTTAATAAGGATGTAAAGCGGCGAGATCTAATCTTGATGTTTCGGCATAACTGTGACGATATCTGCTAGGTGTTTGGACAATTTCTATTGCTGGTCTTGCAGTATCCCGATCCAATCCAGGGTATCTTTCATTCTCCGACAGTTCTTGGTACGCTATTGGTCGGTTACGCAATCTTTCACGTATTTCTCTCGTCCGAACGCCAGGGGGGTCCCTGTATTCTTTTTCCTGTAAAAAAAACCAAACGTTGCTGTAATTGTAATCGGAATATTTTCTAGATTATAAAACACATTCCGTATAATTAACAAGAAATCATGTTTTTTAATGTAAAAATCATATATGTAGAGAAAAATGATGGTACTTTTTAAAAAATTAATAAAGGTATAAAGGTAACACGACAGAAATATACAAATAAATTAAATTATTTATTATTATATACTTAAATTACTATATTTGGTTTTGCTTACCTGCTTCGTAAGTCAGTTTAAGTTGGTAGCAGTAGTATTGAAATAATGTGTTATTCTGAACAAATGTGTTATTCTGAACCTTACGGTATTAACAACAACAGGTGTTTCTATTTCAATACAAGTGCTACTAACTTAAACTGGCTTACAATGCAGATAAGCAAAACATCTTTCGATGAATAATACTGGGTGTTCATGATTTGATTACCTATCGCAAATAAATACGTCGTATTAATGAAAGTGTTAGTAGATGGGAAATGGAATGGATCAGATTTGAACGATTCTTACCACTATGCTCCTTGGGTCAGTGGTGTTGCGCGGGCCTCGCAACTGCCGGACAATCGATGGAGTTTCGTAAAAGCTTCTTGGCCGTGGCCTCGTTATTTCCTGTTCCTGTAAGTTTTCAGTTATGTAATGATGCGTCCTTGGCCTGGACTTGTTTTTGTTGTGCGGTATATTGTTCTCCCCTCTGTCCGTGACCTCGGTGTGACTTCGTCTGATCAGACGGTCATGATTTTGAGCAGGACTCGAGATCACAGGGAAGTGACGATTAATCCGGCCGTCATGATTTCGCCTGAACAAAACGGAGTTCTCTAAATTTCAATCGCGGTTATTTGACTTTCGACTAATTAACAACAACGAGCTATTATAACAATACGTTTCGAAAATTTATTTCAAAAACATTGACTACTTATAATTATACTGAAAAAAAGCTGTGTGTGCTCTTTAGACCCTTTAATAAAACATTTTTTCACATGTATTTTTTTTTTGTTTTTTGAGGGAACGAGGTTTCTAATGGAAATATAATTATTTCTCTAACAAAATTAGTTTTTTTTTTTTTAATTTTGAACATAGAATTTATGTTATAATTAAAAAAAGAGGAAAAAGCAGAAACTATTTCTTAAAAGACTAAAATAAACTATTAAAAGAGGAGATTGTAATTATTCAATAAATGTAATAAAAATGAAGTTTATTTGCTAATAAATTGAAATGTCAATAAACAAAATAGCAATGCAATTGTATTTGCAAGTTTTTTATTTGCTGGAGATTTGAACTCTGTTTAATTTTCAATTAACGATAAAAGAAAATTTGTTTATACCTATGAATAGCCTGAATCTCGGGTTCTCTTTGCCTCGCAACAACCGGTCTTGCAATGGCTTCTCGTTCAATTGCTTTGAACATTTCTTTCGCATCCTGAAACCTCTCTCGCGGGCTAGTTATCTCGTTGGAATTGATTCGAGATTGATACTGAGGACTCGGTGATCTTTGTCGCAACTCCGGCACACGTCGACTTTTCTGGTGGGACACAGATGATATGCCTTTGTTTACTCCTGGAATTCTCTCCGGACTGCGAGGGATCCGCGGCAATGTTAGGTTCGCGCTATCACTCTCCGGAAGATAACTGTGATCTTCGATCGATGGGCCCCAATCGTCATCTGTAATTTTATGCGCGTTATATGATGCAATATATTTTATTGTATTATTATTAATAAGAATAAAAATGAATCATATATGGTCCAAACATGGTCCATATATGTTTTAATGAATTCAAATAAGGTTAATCTAAGACGCCCTAATCAGGTACCGATTACAAAAACACATCAGAAATTACTAAGGGTTTATGATCTAGTTCCGATAAAGCTTTTCAGAATTTCATAATTTAAGACAAAAATGGGGATTATTTTGACAACCTTGACGAATATTACTAGGGCAAAAAAGTTTTTATTTTCCAATTTAACAGACGATAAAATATTTATAATTTTACATTTCATTAATCCAGAACTTATTTTATTAGTTTATTTAATTACTTGTTTTTTATTACTTTAATTTTTAACATATTTTTGATTAACAATATAGACCTGATGAGGATCCCATGTGACAGAAACGTTGTTTTACTATTAATAAAATGCTTTTAAACATATAAAATTATTTGTATTTATTGTCTGTTTGGCGATTTTAATTTCGGTGTAGAAATACGTTTATACTATACAAAGGAATTTGACTTCTAATTATTGACATAATTGAGTTAATGATAGTTATTATAAAAAAGTTAAAAATTTTCAATAATTATGAAAATATGACAAAATAAATTTTTGTTTATCGCGAGGAGTCAAGAGAATGTACAGTCGAAGAGAGACGACCGTGAGAGTCTGATCAACCCACCAATGCCTGAGAAATGTAGGATATGAGGTCTGGTAGGAAAAGGTCAGAAATAGAAGGTTAACGAAAGGAAATAAAGATGTCAGCAGTTGAAAAATACAGTCGTCACCGAGAATCGAATTTCAACTTTGAGTTTATATATAAGCACTCAGAAAAAAATCCGGTAATCGCTACTGCATATGTGGAGTTGGATTCGGAGTCAAATTTATAAACATGTGTTCGATACATTTACCCATTTAGCGTTGACGTCATAGTGACAGATAGTAAGCAAAAATAGGTTGTAACAACGCTTGATTAAAAAATTGTCGTAAGCCTTTAAACCAAAATTTTTCAAGTTTAACAAATATAGCTTTAATTCAGATTATTACACATTTAATTCAGATGCTGTACATAATTTTTAATGAACTTCTGAGTATCTTTTACAATACAAATTTAAGTTTAACTCTAAGATTATTAAGCCATATATGCATTTAATAATTTTGGAAATCAATTACTGCCATATATCGACCATATGGATGAATGATAAACATCCATATATGAATTTTTTATTTCCTTATAAGAAATTGTTAAAACATATATGGACCATATGCAGATGATATATGTTTCATTTTTACTAGGGTAAAATATAAATATTTAATTCAATAAGTAATTAAAAATATATTAATAAATTATTAATTAAATTATTAAAAAAAATTAAAAGTATAATTTATTTAATTAATAAAATTATATATAAATTAAATAAAATAAATAAATCAATAAATAAATTAAATGAAAACATTATTTTTTAATAGACCGTCTATATTTTATATAGACAAAAACAAAAAAAAGTCCGAAAAATTCATGTTTATTGAACCGTCAATGAATAAATGTATGATTTTTACATGCAAATCGACGTCTTCGCAACTGGTAGTGGTTAAATATTTCGATAGGGAGAAACGAATGAGACTGTGAGAGAGGTGAAAAGAGCCGATTCAGAGATTCCTCGTAAGGTTGCGTGGAACCCGAGGCTATGGGCCGAGAATGCGGAACCTTAATGTCGTCGCTTAAGCTGAGGTCGATACACGCACAAACTTAAAATCTCTTTCCATCATTCTGTATTATATCCTATCATCGTCACGCTCAATGGCGCTGCTCTGCCGATGCGCTGCAGATATTGCATTACCAACGAGAGGCACTAAATTAAATTTCCAGACGATCATCTAGGGTGCTCTGAATTTATCCAAAATTCATTTTATCTAGGCATGCATTATACACCGAGACAAAAAAATGTGAATTTTTAATGAAAAGCTTACTACTTTGGCATTATACTTAAAGAATATCATTATATGGAAAACTAACTGATTAAAACAATTTTTTAATTAGTTGATTAAAAATGTGTTTATTAAATTTTAGTAAACTGTTTAGTACTTTAACTACAAATTATATATGATCGTTCTTTTTCATATTTTATTATTTTCTAGAAATTGATATTGATTTTATTTATTTATTAAATTGAAACAAGTATTTTTTTTAGTTAAATTATAAATTATATTATACGCTATATATTATGTCTTACTTCGACATTCAAATTTGGCGGTTCTATTAAATTTTAATTTTCTTCTAATGGTACGAAACTAACCTCCCTCTCAAAGTTATTCGAATTTTTTATTTCCTTTTGTTACTTTTAACTTAATATTATTTCTTTGTCCACTTATATGAGTTGTAATAATCTTTTTATTTGCCCTATATAACTTTATTCACAAATGCTAAGGAAAAGAAAGGAAAAGGAATAAAGGAAGCTGGTAGGGAAAGGGAAAATCCATTGACGGATGCATGCATAGGACAGGTGGAAGCAACTATGCCGTTGATTTTCTAGGATAAACCAGTCGGAGGTAATTAGTCGGATTCTTCACCTCAGAGACTGGAATAGAGGAGCGTCCTCAAAGTGCAACAAAAACAAAATAAATTTAAATAATTTGTTTCATAACGAACGTAATAAAATTAAAATTCTGCTTAATACTTACCAGATGATGAATCCTTTAAAGGTCTTGTTGTTCTGGGTATTAGAGAGTGGTAGCCATGATAAGGTGGTGGCGTCGCTGCACTATCAGAACCAATTCCGCTGCTGGCAGCACTTCTGGTACCGCCCCTGTCTAGAACTGTGTTTCCACCTACGATGGTTTGATTAAGACATCGTCTAAATTCAATGCCTGCCAAATTTCCTCGCTGTCGGTGGACCGTGTCATAATCTCGTGGGGGTAATAATATGGGACCCGTGTCATTTTCACCGGAATTTCCTCTACCTATAAAATAAATTATAAAGTCCAATTGTAAATGTATGAAGTTCAAAAACTCAAAATATAAAAAAAGTACATGTTTTGCTAAACTGAAAACATAACAATGATAAGTTTACACTTTCAATGTATTTGGAGATTAAACGTTGCTTTAATTTATATTTGTTTGCTATTGGAAATTATTACTTTCCATATATAGCTGAGCTTGACTTTGTTTTAAAACCTTTCAGAACTAACAAAACAATGACAATGTATCTCGTGTTAATTCTTGCTTTTCACATATATCGTTGTGCGCGATTAAATATTCCAATACGCAGCACAGTACTCATTCACGTTGATAAAATTACTCATTAGTGTCATAAACAGTACTGACTAGTATCTTCACACTACTGAGCGCCAGTGATTTGTCATCAAATCACTGAGTAGTGCGTTTAAAATTACTAACTGATGCGATAACATCACTGAAACTTCATAACACACGACTAATTAGTGTGGATAAAACTACTCAGAAGTGTGAAAGATTCTCTGTGTAGTAATTATTCTTCTGGCCAAAAGGAACGTTTCTAACTAATCTGCTACACACTTTTATTTCAAATAAGCATCAAACGTTTATTCTTGAAATAATAATAAAAAATTATTAAAAACATTTTAACACTATTATATCTAATGTAATATTTTTAGAAATCATTTTAACGTTTCTTGTATCAAACAAACTGTTTAATAATAAATTTCTCTCCGTTATAACTATAGTAAAAACAGAACAGATTTTGAAGAACATGAGAATATTATAATCTGTTCAATAAGGTTCGTTTTCGAGAGATTTTCCAATTTCTTCCAAACATTTATTCCCGCGTATAATTAATAAACATTAAATTATGCACATATTAATAAAAAAAATTACAAGAAATAAAAGTTCGAAATTTCATCGGATATAAAGGAAAATTTATCTTAATATCAAATCAGATTTTTTATTGCAAGAATTCCCGAAGCTTGAATCATATTTAAATTTTGACCGGACGAAGTTTCTTGCACTTCTAATTCTAACATAGCGAATGCCCGAGGACGAATCCTCAACTTTTACTCTTTCACTTCTTCTTTTTCTTCTTCTCCTTATTCTTTTTCTGCAGTAAAAGTGGGAAAATATAATTTCACACACGCGCAAAAGAAGTGGCATAAAGTTGTGTAGCGCACGAATCCTGTTTACAATCATCTGAAACCAGATTGGATATCTCTCGGCGTTACACGGGGCTATATATACGTGCCTAGCTTGGCTCGCAACTCCGCGGCCAGTGACTCGTAAATGGTGGTCGTTTGCACGGGAATGTGCCGGAGTTCGCCGCTGCCTTCGGACGATTCGGACTCGCGCGTGCTTCTGCCGTCACTGCCTAAATTGCTGCGGGTCCTGTTGTCCAGTGAGGAGATGCGCGCGCTGCTGTCCGACTGGGACGCGAGCGCGCGCAACTGACCGCCCAAAAGATCGGCCGTCTCCACCGAGTCGCACCTGCGGACAAAAAAGGGACATTACTTAGAGCAATGACGTTTACCGGCCGTAAAAATGATTTTCGTGGGACGGCAATGTCCGTTCAATTGGGAACCTCATTTCAATGCGCTCGTTACCTGGTTTTGATAGAGCCCGGCGGTGAAACTCGAGAAATGTTTACGAAGATAACAAACTGATGAGGATCGCGCGCGCATAGTAAAATAATTGTCCACGAACGCGACGGAAATTGGTCAAGTGGGCACGTTTATGCGCAGTGTGGGCACTCTCTAATAGCAAGAAATATTCCAAAAAGATTCGTCAAAAATATGCCATAAATATTTGTCAAAAATATTCCAGAATATTCTAAAAATATTTATGATACATTTATGGAATATTAAACAAAACATGAATCACCTTTTCAACCAACAAAATGTAAACAAGCTTTATTTCTGTTTTGTACACGGAGATTAATAAAAATTACTGAGATTGTTAATAAACTGGTCTTGCAAAAAGTGAAAAAATTACTATCTTGTTAACTTGATTACAAAATTGTTAGCTTGTAAAAAGTGTCAGCATTTTGACATATATTGTCAGGTTTCTAATAATAATTGTCAACAAATTGATACGTTTTGTTAACTTCATATAGTCATTTTTCAATTTTTCCAAATACATGACCAGTTTGCTAACAATGTCAGTAATTTTTATTAATTTTTCTCTCCGTATGTTTACGTCCATTGTTATGTCCTTTGGATGTAAATAAACAATATTATTGTTTTTCTTTCATTAATTTGACCTTCCAAATATTTGTAAACATTGTTTCCTTATGTGCTCAATTTTAAAAACGTTTCGCTCTTCAGTTTCGTCGATGCAAAAAGTTATGGTTGAACATGAATGTTGTATTCTAAAAACAAAATGAAAGAAACTTACGTGAACGGTCAAGGAGAATTACGTCTAACGGAACACGACTATAATAGTGATATGATATTGACATTTTGTTGATTTGAAAAAGTTAATTATTCTAACATTTGAAAATACGTAAAACATTACACAACCTTCATTAAGCAAATAGGAATAATATTGTTTATAATATTGTTCATTTACATCCAAAGGACATAAGAACGGATGTAAATCTAAAACAAATACAAAGTTTGTTTATATTTTGCTTTTTGAGAATGTTTCATTTTTCAGTAGCATCACTATTTGGATCATTAAAAAAACTTTATATTTCTTAATTTCTTTAATGAAAGTAACTTCATTATGGAATGTTTCACGTATTTTCAAATAGCAGAATAATCAACTGTTTTAGTATTAATTAAAATACGTCGAGTCGAATACAAATGAGGCGGCTGACGATTAAATGTCAAAGATTGTCATATATGCATAAATGAGCCACGTATAAATAGTTAATTAAACTTGATTTATTACGTGAATCACGTACTTCCTCAAAAATATCCACATATTATTAAAGGCTTGAAATTCGAACAATCCGAGACTGGAAAACGTAACATCACTGTACATACTTGGAAACATTGAAAGGTATTCCGACGTGTCGAAATGTGCATTCCTGTTCTACATATTTCCTTTCTCTCTTCCTTGTATAGACCGTTTGTATTCCATTTTCAGTTGCGTGTGTCGAATTATATGTTTAGGTCGAAAATGTCAAATGATGAAACACCTAACTCACGTTCGCGGCAAAAGAAGATTTTGTATAATATTCATGTTGTTTTTTAATCAATTGCATAATGGATGAATCAAAAAAGGTACTCCGTAACTTCCATAAACGTTTCTACTCCTTTATACATATATATATGAGAAAGATTATGCGTATACATACTTTGAGAAATACAAATATTAGTGAATATTCCCTAATAGCGCATAATATTTATATAATATTTTATCAATATTTTGTTAAAAAAATAAAAGTATTTTTTAAATATTCAAATGTCCGCACGATTATGTTTTTATATCTTATAAACATTTTTGTAAGTGATATTTATGTAATATTTTATAAATATTTGTTGCTATTAGCAATTGAAAATAAATATAATTTTTTATATTCAAATAAAACAATAGTTACTAAAATTACTATTAAAACAGTTACTAAACCAGTACCGAATTAGTAGTAAGCCAGTACTGAATTAGTACTGATTGATCACTGGACCGTAGAACTGCCGGTGTTATCACTCCTCTACAGGGGCAATATCGGTGCTGGTATTGAATTCAAAATAGACGCCCGTACTGGCAACCTTGGCGTTGGTACTGTGCCAGTATTGAGCCGTATGAAAATTTCCACGTGAGTCGTTGTTGACGATGTTTGGATTGGCTCATTAGTACAATATTAATTGCATAATTTATGTCAGCAAATGGCAAGTCACTACCCGCGTGACATCAGCAGCCAATAATTGGGCACGCGACGAGGATCGCAAGGTGTTGTTGCACAAACACCGCCGGTAACAATTAAACACGATAATGTTCCAATTAGGCGCGCAACTCACGCCCTCTCGCGCTCGGCGAAACGGTACTCCTATGATTTGTCGGGACACAAAATAAAGCGCCTCCTTCGCCGCAAGATTTATCGCTCGCAACAGGCCCTCCCTATTTTGCTCTCGCCAAATCCGTCGTGTTTCGCGCAACGGCGCCAAATGAAAACTTGTCATTTTTCATCGCGTAATTAAATTTCCCCGGAAGCTCGTAAAAGCGACGGCGGTGGTGGCGGCGGTCACGGAAATTATCAAGAGATATCATTACTCTGGTTCAAAGAACATCAAGTTTCAGCTTCAAAAATTCGAGCTTGAAACACTGTGACACTGAGAGAGAGAGAGAGAAAAAAGTTGTAGAATGTCTTTATTCAAAATTGTAATTCCATCTAGTTTGGTACTATTTGACATTCTTTATGAACTTTTAGTATATCGTTATACAACTACTTTATGAATGGCATAGGTTAGCGACGCTGGTGAATAGCGACATCGAACGGACAAAACATAAAGTAAAGTGTCTATCAAAAATTAGAATTTTCTTAATTTTTAATATGCTTTTCTCGCCATGTATTTTTGTGCCAGGGACAATTATAATGTTTGAAGAACAATATTATATGGAATTTTCAGGGTATCGATGATTCCCGGCGATAAATTGAATGTAATTAATTAAACAACTCAAATTGGATGCAGCGCGTTAGCACTCGTATTTATGGATGACATAATTTAATAAGCGTTTCTCTGTTGCGCCATTTATTAGAGTGGCAAGGCAGACGCGACGACACGGGATAACGGAATTGCCGTCGACCGATACGCGCTCCAAAAAAGAACGACCCATGAAAATTTTTTATATAGGGCACATATGCCTGCATGTATGTTCTCGTCGTGGTGCAAACATTACCTCCGCTGTGAAAAAAGAAGTCAGAAATTCATACTAATATGTTCCAGTTTTTAGACTTTCTATTAGTCCGAATAAAATAGTTGGAATATTAAATTAATCTCATATTCCAAGATGTCCGACAATAAATCTAGTTGCAAGCTAGAGTCTTATTCAACCTAACCAACAAAAAACCACGGAGAGAAAAGAATATTATTATTAGAATAACAACGAGTAAAATTTCACCTTAAACTCTTTTCTGATATTGTTATTGAAACACTATTCCTATATTTAGCCAGTGACGGCCCGTCTAAACAAGGCCTGCGAGGTTTAGCCCTGGTGCGGTAACAATTGAGGGACGGTAAAATTTTAAAGACAGTTATTCTTTGACGTTACAAGAAAGGCGGTGTATGGGCGCGAGGCTAGGACAGCAAAGCAATCAAATATGCCAATGTTTTTAGCGCAACTGTTTTTTTTAAAATTTATCTCAAAACCAACTATAAAATAAAGTTACGATGAAAATAGTTATTGACATTACGATTTGTAGTTGCTACCAACTGTGCTTGCAATTGTGGTGACTAATTATGTTGCAACTATTTTAGTTGTCCTAACACTATAATTTTCTCTCGGTGTAAGTTATCTCGTTGAATAGCATACCCAGTCTGCAAACCACAATCCGATCGAGAATGTGTTGAGTGAGATGACGCGCACAATGACACCTTGAGGAGACTTGAGAAACAGAGAAAGTCTCGTTGCTGCAGTGCAATAATCATTCGATGATTTACGTGGAAGAGAAGAATACTTCAACAATTTGTTTCATCACCTCCATGCAGATTATGGATGGTAATTGAAACTGGAGAAGCCTGGATGAATTACTAATAAATTTCGTTAGCAGAATAGATAAAATAAAAATCTAATACAGTAAATGAAATTGAAATACGAAAGTAAACTTTTTATTAAAAATTAATATTCTTTTCTCTCAGTGCAGGGATTACAAATGTTAATAAACTGAATTTTAATTTTTGACAAACACTTTATTTTATGTTTCATCCGTTTGATCTTGTCGCTATTATTGTACTATAAATTGTACGAAACTACATAGAATTACTTTTTTTAATAAACTAATTTAAAAAATTTTAATCAATTAGTTTGTCGTATAATGATATTCTGCAAGTATAATGCCAAAGAAGTAAACTTTTCATTAAAAATTAATACTTTTTTCTCTCCGCGTAAAAGTATACATGTATCTGTCAATTTTTTAAACAGTGCAATACACCTAGGTTAGGAATGTGTATACTTGTTCCCGTCATAAATTTCTGTCAGTGTACATCGGTTACTTAGAGATGGATCCGAGTACAACAGACAACCATATCGGTCGAAAGTCACAAAGAAGATAGAGTATTAGAAGACACTCGGATATTCATTCCGTCATCCGATCGAAATGATTTATCCGGTTGGACAAGGATGGACTAAGCAGCGGAATCAAATTGATTATGGCGTCTAGCATGCAAATGCACTTTACCTTCCTCGTCGAATCAGTTACAAGGTATGCGTGGCACTTACAAACGAGCTACTTCAATACAGTTATAATTACGTGACTTCTCACAAGTAATTATTTATAATTCAGCCACGAATAAATGACATGTAAAACAATCCAATTGGTAGAAAGTTTTGCGTTTTCTCGGTCTTTTTTATTGTCATTTTAACGAAAAGTTGGATTGTCATTTAAACTTAAATTGAAGAATAGTATTTTTGCTTGCTTTAACCCAAGTCTTTTTTAAGGGGAAGTAACACTTTTGGCGAAAATAAAATCCAATTTGCTTCATCAATATTTTGAAGTGTACACAGAGAAAAATTATGGTGAAATACGCGCCACACAGTGGATGCTTACCATACATCGCCTTAAATGTATAACGTCTTTACCGACAGAAGCTAAGGGCTAACAGTCCACCCAACAGGATTGTAAGTTGTATACGGAAAAAACTAAACAAGCACAACAAATTTCAATATTAACCTCCCATATGTTATTAAGGTGATTTTTCACTGCGTTTGATACGTCAAAAACACGGTCTAGTACCTAGTCGTAATTAGTGAATAGTATTGCATCAAAATTTAATAAAATATAATGCAAAAGTGTGCGAATCGTTGGGTCTACCTTATTTATCATAACCTAACTTTAAATTCGTAAATTTCATAAAAATACCGCGGTATAAAAAGGGACGGCTTAATGACGTATGAGAGGTTATATTGTAATTTTTTATGTTGGTAACTAGTAACATTCTGAACATTACAGGGTGACCAGGAGTATTTTTGAATAGCAACTATACCTGTAAGCATGAACATGAACGGGGTTGTTCGATGCAGGATTTGGAAGAAGTAACGTTGTTGCGACAACATCTTCTCGTTGAACTGCCGCAAGAACCGCATGACCTGGTACCAAATGCTTCATCGCAGATTTTGTTGATCCTCCAGGATGCACTGTTTGGATGATCTTCAATCCTTTGCTGCTGACCTGAAAAATAGCAAGACTGACGTTGATAATTTTCTATATTCAAAAATTTGCAGCATATGCACGATACATGCATCACTTTTGTGGAATTCGTAATGAATTACTATTAATATTAACCCTTGTTAAAAATATTCATTTATTCTTATTAAATACGATAAGTGAACCGTATAATTAATCGTAATCATGTGTAACTACACAGAGAAAAATTTTGAAAAAATTGAAAATTTTCGTTGTAAATCGAGGATATGATGGACAAGGTTGAAAATAGTACAATAATAAATTACTTAATATTAAAACCTTAATTTTTATATAACATATGAATATTCCAACCCTTAGAATTCCTGATTTGGACACGTTGAAAACAAATCAAGGCCAAATTTTGTTTCATGCTAGATTTCTACTTGGACTGTTTGATCGTGTGATTTTATTTCATTGGCTAAAATTCTGATATAATTGTTTTTGTTTTTTGAATTAAACGACTAAATTTGTTATTACAGGTATAATATTCTTTGGCAGGATAGAGATGATGCTGCGTAATTTTGGCATAGCCCTTCATAATGTAATAGCTTTTAGGACGAATATACATATAAGACTCACCTGCAGCGTGACCTTGAACGGTTCTTGAAGACGTTCACGCTCCAAAAGATAGTCTATGGCACTGGGCATGGCATCCACCCCTTTGGCTTCTCTTGCTCCCAAATACCAAACATAGTAAGAACTCTTCTTTATTTCTTTCCCACCCCTCAAGCGCAGGGCCATTACTCACTGGAACAAAAGATATTATTTTTTAATGAATTAACTGGTTTAATAATATAAACAAAAAATGATTTATTATAAATTATATTATAAATTCAGACATTAAACCATTGGAGTAATATATAAATTTAAATGGTTCTTATAGAAACTATTTTAATATTCTTAAAAACTAACTAAACTAAGCAAGAATCCTTCTTATAGGAAACTCAATATCATATACAAAATATATATAGATATATATATATATAAGCAACACTTTGAAAAATATGTTGAGAATATTCATCAGTGTCCATAGAATAACTCCGGTCCATATATCATAAAATATAAATTAATTCAATTTTGAACTCCATTACAGCAGACTTCACACATCACCTTAAAAGTGGCTGAAATGAAAATTGTGTTAACAGGCAATCCTGATCACACCATTCAATTTTACTACATTAAGATGCTTGTTGGCTTTACAAAATGCCGAGGAACGGAGAAAAACAATGTAATAATAATTAGTAAAATTTAAACAATATTTCCTAGACAACTCTAGTAATCGTGACGTATCCTGATGTTTCTAGAATTCTCCCTATGTTTTTATTGAGAAAAAAACTAATGCACTTAAGGTGATGCTGTAAGCCTGCTGCCACGGAGTTAGTGTTTTTGTAAATATTATTTTAAAAATGTTGATTTAATGCTTAACAAAAGTTTTAGCACATTCTTTAGGCATGGGAAAATTTAATTCAA
>JABFPN010003852.1:0-16723 GCA_022817305.1 Leptoteleia sp. ZL-2020
CATAGAATACTATACAATGTGTATAGAAAAAATTCCCAAAAATTATAAGTGATACACATACAAAGAACGTATAGGTTCAGTATTCCAGGATTTATTGCTAAATATGCTATTTATTTTTCTCGGTGTACGAATAAAACCTCACTGTTCTCAAACCGCCCATTTATGAAGCCCAAGGTTCCAAAGATTATCAATAGGTTTTAATGGTTTTTAAAAAATAATATTTTTTCTCTCAGTGTATAATCCGAATACGAAAAGAAATTCCGCATTTGAAACTTTTATCAAAAAATTACTCGGCGAATATTAAACTTATTTTATTATAAATATTTAATTTTATTCATCGACATTTTTTGTCTATAAATTTTTATCATACACATGTTTATTATCTGCAAAACATTTTAAAGTAATACACCTATCTCAACATTTGTAAACTTGTCTTCGGTCCATCCTTTTATAAGGTTTCCATTTAAGTTGTCCATACACAATTGTTTTCTCTCATAAAACTATAGATTTTCTAGACCTACTAAACACTAAAAAGTTCTATTCATGATCTGTAACCAAATAGACACTATAAGTACTCGTAACATTTCATATTTTATTTTCCTTTTTGATCACCATATCCCTTTAATAGAACAAAAAGGTTAAAAGCATTGAAATATCCTCATATACTATTGCCACTTCTTATTGTATTAAAAGTTATGGAATTTTACCTGTACCCACTCCTTTACATATACCACGTGGATATTTCTTGAAATTATGCAGATTATTTTCAGTGAGTGGTCAGAATCCACGCAGGAACGTTGTTTTTTGTTATTTCAACAAATTCTATTACAAGTTTATTGCCGTGTAAAATGTGTAGAGGAGTACGAAATAATGTTATGGACGAGCCGTTGATAATTTTATTTAAAAATTGTTCCTTAGACCCGGACAATGTGAAGTCGTTAAACGAATTATTGGAAGAAAACAATATAATGGGAATTTTTCAATTTATCATCAGCGGAAGCTGGAGCAGGACGGAGAAAAACAACAAAGTTACAAATCACCACTTGACAATGTTGATGGATCAGATTTGTTTATTTTACTGTAAACAGTTGAACCAACGGATCGTCGACTTACCGAACGTGGAAAATATCATATGCGACCCGGAAAAGTATTTCGATGACACGCATTTGTATCTGCTGTTGTTATTCGGTTGTGCGACGCAATGCGGGGTAAAAAATTGGTTTTACAACAGAATCGCAGAACTCGATTCAGAAAACTTCTTCATCGTCTTAATGCACTTGAAACATTTAAAGACAATAGTCGAACCAAGGGAAATAAATGCAGTGATCAATGCGTCGAGGAAATTTTTAAAACAACTTAGTAGATCGTTAAGAATTGGAAATAAGAAAGAATCTTTGGATGTTAACAATGATAATCAACCAATATTGTCTTGCGAAGACGGGAAGTGCGACGAATGTGCAGATTGCACGTTTACGAACATTTATAAAAAAAAAATTCAAAGGAGTGATGATATGATTGGGGAACTTGAAAGTCAACTTGAGTGTCAAAAGTCACTAATTAATAAAATGAAAGACATTTATAAGAATGAGTTGGAATTTCAAGAGAAAGTTCTGCACTTTGCAACAAATGCCTTTACTAATGAAAGCACTGGTAAGTTTATTTAATACTGCTAGATTAAAATTTAATTTTTGTTATTATTTCCTTTGATTTATATTATATTTATTATATTATAACATATGTGGTTGAGGAAATCTATAATTTCAATAATTAAAGTTTCCTGGTCTTTTACACTTGCAAAAAATATTGCACTTAATTTTATCCTTACTGGAATAAATGTAGCATACCCTACGGGCACGTTGCCTTTAAATTTTTTTCCATACGCATAATAAATTATTTAATTTATTAACATTTTTTGCTTAAAAATCCATTCATTAGAATAATTTATTTCCTCTTGACATTTATATTTGGCGCGGATGCGCGCCCATTTATCTGACAATTGCAGTCACGTTGAGCATTTCTATTTAAGAATGAAACTCACACAAACACTTTTACAAATAATTAATCAATTAATTAGTATAATTAAAAAAGGAAAAGTTATGGGCAAATTTGGTATATTTAGAGTATTAATATTATATACATATGTGAATGTATAAATAATGTATAACTAAACATAATGTAAATAAAATATAAAATAAATATAATATAAATTGTTAGAGAATATAACACCTTTTAGTATGTTTGAAAAATATTATTTGTAGCAATTTGATGAGATTCATATTTTAATATTGTTTTCAGAAGATAAAAGTATACAAACCCCAGACTGGATGCTGTCAAATGATGAATCCAATACGCAAACGGATTCGCAGTATAAAATTCAAATGTATAAAACTCTGTTAACCCAAATATCAAAGGAATGGGAAGATGAGGAAAATAAATACAAAAATTTAAGCGAAGAAATATCCAGAATGAAACAATTAATAGTTAATGAATCTACAATTGTACTAACAAAAAACGAAAATACCAACGATATTCTTTGGCTGAATCGCCTAAATTAAACACAAATGAAGAAATAGACTCAGATTCCTCAAAACTTTCAGACATAGACAATCCTTGCACAAGGAAATAATTTTGAAATAATTACCAACCATGGTAAAATATATTTTAGTACTAAAAATTTCAGAAAATTATTTTGATAATACAGTAATTATTATGAAAAGCTTCAATTATAAAACTTCATAAATTATAACAAGCATTTCTCGTAATAATTTAATTGTTTATAATAAACTCGAAAAACTACACATATGATTGTTGAAATGTATTAAGAAAATTCTGAAATAACTAGTCATTATCCAAAAATGAGTAAAAAACATTATAATTAAATAAATGAAAACTTTCAATAAAGTATACTTCATCTTTAAAAATTCTTTTTTTCAATTTATATTATATCATATCATTTAAAATTATAAAAGACGCATATATAAATTTAAATAGACAAAAATACTTTATCTATTACACGCAGTCTGTTTCATTGACTGAAACAAACTCTTTACGTGACTAACTGTAAATTCAAACTTTCACTAAACAAAAAACAGGAACTAATCAAAGAAGAAAACGGATGCCTTTATTATATAAACATTTTATTGTAAATATCCAATATTACCTCTATCATAAACATGTACTTTTCACATTATATACATACATACCAATGCGAATAGAATCCACATCTATAATGACATTAATAACCAAATGATCACTTTTAGTGTGACAAAAAAGTAAAAAAAAATTTTAATACTATTGATTTTTTAAAATCATATTTAATATTTTATCATAGAAACAAAAATTAAAGAAAAAAAAATGTTAATGCGTCTATATTACAAACTTTTTTTAAGATATTCATCGAATAAGAATAAGGATAAGGAAGCATCTCTGCTTCCAAGCATGTTCTTCAAATCGGTGGTATAACCTGCCAAATTGCGAATGGTTTCGGCATGAGACTCCATGAATTCTTCTTCCATATAATGTCCAACTGAAGGATCTTGTTTAGCATGGTGTAAAGCTTGTGAATGAATGCGAAATGCCTCTTCAGCAAGTTGCTTCTCCATATCAAGAGCTCTAGCCAAACTGTTTACTTCGTTAAGTTCCAAGATTCTGGATTCTTTAATCTATTTTTACAAAAATGTACATTAGTGACATATCTCACATGAAAAATATTACAATAATGACATATTATTCTATGTAGTTGCATATTTTAACACCATAATTTTTTATGGTGTTTTATGTTATGGTGTAAATGATTTAGAAATGAAAATTAATCTATTTAAAAAAAAAATATTTTTATGTTTTTCATCAATGTGACTGCAAAATATAAATAAATTTAAAAATATTGGTAAGAATCAAGATCTGAACCAAGAAGAATAATTTCAAATCTAAACACTAAACCTTACATTATATCACATATATATCACATTAATTAAAAGAGAAACATTAGCAACAAGTCTTTCTTTATAACAACAAAAATGGATTTTTTTAATAATGTAAAATTTTTACGTATAAACATATACAAAACTTACATTTCTCTTGAAGTGTGGTTGTTGATTCAAGTCCATTTTGCCGCCACGTTTAGTGATAAATTTGATAATATCTATTGCCTTCTCCCAAGCTTTGTCTGACAATTTACGATACAGGCCTTTAAAACCATCACGATTTGCCTCATAATTACCAAAATGCGAGGACATTAGAAGGAAATCAAAATTGGTCTCCAGATGAGCATTTGCATAAGCTTGCAAGTCAGCTTGCAAATTTTCAATGTTGCCATATTTGGCGTTACAATTGGCGAGTATTGGTGTATCTAAAATTAAATTATATTAATAATTAAAAACTTTTCCATTTATATTTGTGCAATTGTTATTATATTTAAATTACTATAAATAGGCTGAATTGTAAATCTTATAATTACTATGGTATAAAAATAGTATAAATTATTAATTAAAATAAAAAAGTAATTACTAGTATTCAAAGTACAATTTTTTAATTAAATTTTACTTCATTTGAATAACAAAACAAATTTTGCATTATGAAAAGTAAATGTCTTTCTTTGATCAACATGTTTATTCTTTGTTTTATACTGCGCATTACTATGATTGATAATCAAATGACTCATCAACTATAATATATAAAATTCTTATTTCTGTCCTTAATGTTACAAATGACGCTAAATAATTATATTGTGTTCATTTTTCACCATCGATGCATATTCAATGCCTATTATACAAAATAAATATATTATGGATTATTAATTAACTATTAATTCCTGTAATATAAACTATTAATTTTACTACAATTTATATATGAACAATATAAAATTATATCTAACATATTTCCAAATTTTTGCGCATAATAAATGTAAAAATTAAATTTCATTTAATGCCTACACTGAAAAAACGCGACACCAATGGCAATTGCCCAGCGCACTAACCAGTAGCGCCCAAGAAAACTTGTCGATTAAGACTCAGTGGCGTCTTAATCGACAAGTTTTCTTGGGCGCTACTGGTTGGTGTCGCGTTTTTTCAGTGTACTAATTTGTGTAATTCAATTTTTTATCTACTAAACTTAATTACAATTTTTTACTTAATATTTAGTAGAACAAGTGCTAAAAATGAAATAAATGTTATATGTAATGCAGACCAATAGTGAAATTATCGTTTTTGTTCTGAAGATATAATTCATGTCATTTAATTTATTATGAATTCATTTTAATTCTTGTAACTTCATTTATTAATTTCAACAAAATAGGCTCTTTTTTTTAGTACCATAAAAACAGAATTGTAGATTCATAGTCACTGATTTTCAATAATTAGTAAAATATTGCATTTCAACTATTTACATAAATTTTAGGTCGAATTATACGCAGTTGAATGCTTGAAATATTGAACACTCCGTTACGAGGAACATTCTTGGCTGGGAGACGTTAAAAATTGTCATTTTTCATCAATATATTTGAGTGAATCATTATACAATTTGATTATCAGAATTCTACTTAAGTAAAGAAGCAAAAATGTCAACAATTACAAATCAAAGGTCATTCTAGTCTTATCTATAAATCTAAAACAATAGTTATATAAAACTTTTAAAAAAATACACATGATTCTACTCAATTATAATTATAGCATTAGAAGTTTTATTACATTTATAATGTGAAATAGTTACCGGTGTTAATAGGTCTTGAGCTACATGCTGCTTCAACATCATTGTAGCAGACATCACCAGCTGCCACTGTTAGCAACAAAGTACAAAATAGCGCCAAGAAATACATTTTTACTGAAACAATTGATATTTAATGTATAATTAACAATTTTTAAATATGTTTCAAATAAAGCATTATTTTACTTATGCAACACTTTGTCATATTATGAACATGAAAAATATATATTTGAAAAGAATATTAAAAATTCCGTGCTATCTCTAATTTTCAATGAAAAAAATTAAAAAAATGTTTACTTTTTCAGATACAGTAAATATATAAAAATAAGATTTGCAAACTGTAGTAAATATAAGGAACATTATTAATTTATACATAATAAATCTGCATAGAAATACAATATCAGTAGTAGCCATGAAATGAGCAATGAGTAACTTTGGAGAATCACAAATTTCCATAAACGTTTATAATATTTTTTAATGTTTACTTAAATATTTAATATTAAAACACAAATATACTTAAAAACATAAAAATGTTATAGAATAACACTACAAATCATGACTGACAATGAATAAGGAACAATGAATTTCTGTCACTCATCAATATTGGCTCCAAAACAAAGTAAAAATCTAAAATTACTGTTTGCAACAAAACAAATAGCAATACATTTCAAATTACAAACAAACATAGAAATTGAAATTAAATAAGAAAAAGGAAATAATATGAATAAAGTCAAAATCAAGTTCACAAAATAGCCGTTCAAAAAATATTGACCAAAGCAAATCGCAGTAATATAAAATGTCACCAAAAACAAAAATTCCCAATTTAAAATTTAAATCTACGGAGGACCATTAAGAAAAAATGAGAAACGTACACACGCACGCACACAAGCACACCGAGTGACAATTGCGTCGCAACAAGCAACAACGAACGGCCGGGATTACCCTCAAGACCCATCCCCTCCGGTCGAGAGGATAAGACGAAAATTTTTAAGAAAAAAAAGAAAAGATGCTTACCTCTCGCGGGAAAAATTGCGTTTAGCAATAAGCGTGAATACTCTCGCTTCGACGCTGTGCTAAACAATAATCGTCGCGGTTCCTTCAAGTCATGCGATCAGCTGCGGCATCGCCATTACGCATGCGCGTTCTTCGTGCGATCGAATATTCCAGTTGCGACGCAATTGGCGCGGAGCGTCCCACCTCACCCTTGGCCTATCGAAAGGCGCGGGCGCGCTCTTGTACTTTGACTTCGCATGGCCAATGGCCGAGTGTCACTGTTAGTTGCGCATATTGCGAGCAAGCGTTAAGGAACACAGCAGCCTTCTATACCAGTGTGTATAAAGGTTGCCCCTTCGCATCAACATTGTCAACCGTGATAATTAATTGCGTGAGATTGAACAAATTTAGATTTTTTTTCACTCGGTTTTGAATACTTTCGGCGAGATGAAGCTCATCAGCGGAATTTTCGTCGCTTTGCTTTGCTTCGGTGCCGCTTTTGGTGACGGCCTGAAATGTAAGTCTCTTTTTATATAAAAAAAAGAAAAGAAAAAATTAATATACCGAAAAGAAAAATATACTATTTGAAATTGTCAAAATCAAGGAAGGATATGTCGTACTTCTTAAATTAAGGAAAATAACCGAGAAATACTTTTTTCATCTTTTTTTTCTACTCGGTGTGTAGATAAAGGTGGAATACTTTTGTTTTGTTAATTGCGTATTGTCTTTTGATTAATGTTTTTTTTGTGCTTGATGAAATTGGAATAACAGGCTATGAATTGTTTTGATCTGTGACATGTCATATGAAATTTGTAGTAATTTCTAGGGAATTATTGAGAGAGTCATACAGTTGTCAAATTTTATTTCTTTGTTTAAATAAATTTTGTGTTTTATTTTTTTGTATGTTTTATTTTTTTGTATATTTTATTTTTCCGGATCTGGTTTAATTACTTTAAAAATTGGAATTTAAAAGGATTAGGATGAGATGATTATTAATAGAGGTTAGGATTCATAAGACTTTAAAAAATAGGTTCAACCTTGAGATATTGAAAAATCATATGATAAAATGGAATGAAATGTTTGTCATTCGTGTTCAGTAAGTTTTTGGTATTCAATTATGGTTGATTTTGTGATTAGACGTATTAATATGAATCGTTTACAATGATAATTATAGTTTGTATTAATCCTTTTGTTGATTTTAAAATCAATCTTCTTAATTTAAACTACCCTATTATAAAATTTTTTTTTTCAGGTTGATGAATAGTTTTAATTTATAGTTCATTCTTATTCATTAATATATTTGTTTAAGTACAAAATAAGAAATTAGAAATTTGAGAAACTGCAAAGTACAATAAAATATACTATAAAATTTTCGATAAATTGTGACATTTTATATTGTATTTTTAGTATTCTTATTTGTCATACACCGAGTAATTAGATTATTTTTAAAACTAGAACAAATATACACTATTTCATAATTTTGGTTACTTGATTGTAAGTAAACTCATTTTTGGTTCCTTTGTTTTCTGTTAATTTGAATAATTAATTTATTTCAGGTAAATTCACATTGTTTAAGCAAACCAATGTTTCTAAGTCAATTGATTTTGTATGAGCAAACTTTGAAAATTTTAAAAATTCCTATTTAAATAATTTCAAATTTCATTTAATAGTTGAATTAATATTTATACATAATTATGGAATAATTGTTATTAATTTATATTTAATATTAACTTATTATTAAATTATTAAATTAATTTATTATTGAAATAAATAATAAATTAATTTATATTTAATATTAATATATATAATATTTGATATCAGAGTTTCAAAAATAGAAACATTAATTAGCAATGATTTTAATATGATTATACAATAATAAAATAAATTCTTAAACTCCACACTTCTGATTATAAATAACATTAGAATTTAAATTATATTAGACATTTTTCTTTAATGTGATTAACTAATTTGAATGAATATTTTTAAAATTTAATTTGAAATTATTTTATTTTTACACAGAAATAATATTTTACTGTCAATTTTAAAGCAAGACAGAGAAACTGTAAAGAATACATTAATTAGAAACTAATAAACTTTTCTTTTACTTTTTTTACTACTAATATTACCTTTAAAAAACCGTGAATCTTGTTATTCCTACAATGTGACAAAAGCAATATTTATTATAATTTGCCTATCAACAATCTCAATATTATTTTATGACCGGATACTTTCAATTCGTTTTATGAATTAATTTATATTTTCACATTCATTTACTAATATGTATTTAATATCTGATTAAAATTACATTTTACTAAAAAATGTCCAGCAATGAAGTAAGTTTACAATTAAAACTCCATTTTAATCATTTACAAAAAGATTTATAAAAATTATTCTCGTATAATTCTAAAAACATAACAGTTGTTCAATTCAATCTTAAAAGTTATTTTGGCAGCTAATACTTTTGGCAAAATTTTCTTAGCTTATAATTATCTGATAATATATATTTCACTTGTTATAATCAGAGTTAAAGTAGATATATAAATATAAATATTTATCTAGTACATTCACGATAATAAAGGAATGATATGTAGTTATTGTATTTCTTACAATACTGAAATTACTCCTTTGTTTGGTTATCTGTAAATAAATAGAAAGTATACAACAAAAATAGAAAAAATGTTACAAGAAATTATTTCTTGGATTTAAAGGTTAACAATGGGACTTATATTTTATTTAAGATATTTGTTATTTTACTACTAAAATAATTAAATCAAAGGAAGTATAGCGAGAATATTGCTTTTATCATTTGTGGATGACACATTCGATATGAATAAATGTTCCATGAATCATGGCAAAAAAAAAGGTTAGTTTAGTTATCAGTTCTGATTATTAATCTGCAAGTAAGTGCAACAAAGGCTGCAATAAACTGCACATTTCCATTTTATAAAATTTATTTATTAATAAAAGCCTTTGTTATAAATATTACACATTGTGTCCCAACATTATAAATAAAATGTTTATTTTCTGCATTTATTATACAATCCATGTAAAAATTATAATAAAATTTGTAATAATGTTTAATAACAATTTTGTTCTCTAATTTCAAGAAATTTATTAAAAATGTTGAATGTTTTATAATAAAAATATGAAAATTATCTTTTAATTTTTTATTTATTTTTAGGTGTAATACAATCATTTATTTGTTAAATAATGTTAATTATTTAATATTACATGATTGTATTAATAATGAAAATTTGTTTATATACAGAATTTAATTATTATATAAGTACGAAATTAAAATATAAAGTAAAGAAATGAAAATATGAACTGCATCAGGATTTAAAATGTTATCAGGATTTAATGTTACAATATAAATCGAACGATTTTCTGCAACGACTGGCATGATTATCAAGTTTTTATAAATTGATAAGTCGGTCACGTATAAACTTATCTCAAAAATTATCTCTACATATGAAGTTTCACAGAGATCGCAAAATTGATGCTAGATATTTAATATTGAACATTACTATTTGGATCTAATGTGACTTAATCACTATTATTGATTACTTAGTAGGTTATAATAAACTCAGATAACTTTTCTGTCGCATACAAAGGAAAGAGACGCGGGTACAAATTCCAATCGAACAATTTTGCCCATTATTTGTCTTAACTGGAACTATTCATAAATATTTTATGAAGCTCATTGTAATTTCCATACAAAACTATGAATTGAAATAGACCTTCGTGAGGTTGAAATAAAATTAAATTGTTATTAAAAATTGGAATCAACTTTCCCTCTTCTTTTTTAATTTTGAAGTAGGAATCTTTTTATATTAACAATTGCTGACACTTTTAGATATTGTGGTTGCGTGTTACTTTAAAGCAAATTTAGTTTTAAAAATTAGAAATTAATTTTTTACTGTAGTATGTAATGTTTGTGTAGGTACACTGACACCTGCTGAAATACCAACATCATGGATCGATATGGTTGACCCATGTATCAAATCTATGGAACATCAAGTCAAAACCGAAATCAAGGCTGCTATGACATACCTCGCTATGGTATATTTATTTATTACTGGAAATAAAAATAATTTAATTAAATAAACAAATATCTACAGTATTATACGTACAAAATTTTAAAGGAAAAACAGCTTTATTTAAAAAGTCAAACAATATAATTCATATTTATACTATTATTACTCTGAAGAAAATGATCTTCAAAAATCTTTAAGAAAATGCGAAAAACTGCAAAAATCAGATACAATTTGGTAGTTTTTAGGAGTTTATCAGACACTTACAGAGATTTATAGCCCTCACTGTAACTTTAAATTTATAAAGGATTTTTAAATATATATTTAAAACTAGTTATTTATCATATAACAAATTTGAATAATAGTATATTACTCAACGAGGAAAAAAGTGGTTTTACGTTGGTAACCCAAGCCAAAGGCGAAGGGTTACCAACCTGAAACCACTTTTGTTCGAGTTGAGTACGATATTTTATTCGCCGTAAAAGTGAAATATGTTGGTAGCCTTGCGGGCTACCAATACATTTTATTTTTAAGATGAGTAAAGCTATTTTCAATATTAATTAATTACTTTCATTTCAAGTTTAATAGTTAAATTTGTAAAATGTATTTAATATATATATATTTATTTTGTTTTTTTTTTAACTTATAAGAGATACTACGAAAGTTATGGAAGGGGTTCAATGTTAATTTTCTCTTAAACGCAACTTTTATTTAATTAACTAGTTTTGAAAACAACAAATTAATAAACAAATTCTACCATCCCGATTAAAATTTACTAATTAACATGCAAAGAGTGTATAAACTAGTCATGTTTATAAAATATATTGTTCAGATTTGAATGTAAACAACTAATTTTCAGGATTATTTACTTTAAACGATGTAAGATTTATTTAGTGTATGCAACTTCTACTTGATGTATTATACTTTACTTTCATGATGCGTATAAGTTAACTACATATGTTCATCATTACCTAACTTGTTTTTATTCTTGGAAAATAACTTCTATGAATTTTCTCAGCACATTCCATTTATACAATAGTTTTTCATGAGATTATGTATTTTGCAGGGTGCACATTTTGCACGTGATAGTGTAAATCGACCAGGATTCAGTAAGCTATTTTTCGACAGTGCTACCGAGGAAAGAGAACATGCCATTAAAGTAATAGAATATTTACTCATGCGCGGTCAGTTAACCAATGGAGTTAGCAAACTTATATCGTACCCCTTAGTAAGTAATTTGTTAGAAACAAATGAAACATTTATGCAGGAAATCTCGGACAAAACAGACCTCTATTTTCAGAATTGATATTCTTGATAATTTAAATAATCTACTATCATAAATCTTAAAAAATATACCTATTTGGGAAAAAAATTTACTTTTAAGAGTCAAAATAGCACCTGTGAAATTTCAGTCATAATATTTCTTTAAAATAGTTGTAAATTACTAGAAATAATAATTGTAATATAATATTTTGTAAATTTTAATTTATAGATATTATCGACCTTATTATGAAACTGAAACTTACAAACAAGCGTGTTGATTTAAACTCAATTTATCGTCAGTGTCATTTACCAATTCAATAACATAATTTTTTACTATTATCGACGTTATCAAGAATGCTTACATTAATATTAAGAATAATGGAACAAAATTAATAGGCATGATGTAATTTAATTAATTTAAAATTGTTTTCATCAAAAAAAAATTTCTTATAGTGTAAAATAAGAATATGGAACATTGTTATAATTTATTAATTATTGTAATTTTCTAATTTTTTAAGTTATTTTTTACGTTGTTAACTAGAAACCGTAATAAATAATTGAATTTTCAGAGACCAATCAGAGAAGAATGGAGCAGCGGAGTTGAAGCCCTATCTGATGCTCTGAATTTGGAAGCACAAGTTACTCGTAGTATAAAAGAGATCATTAAAACTTGTGAATCACCCGCAAATGCCAATGATTACCATGTAAGAAGAATTTCATGTATTTTATTAACCCTACACAAAGCATTGATATACTTTAAATATGTATCTCTAATATTTGCCGCAGATTTTTTTAATAATTTTACCATAAAAATTATTAGAAAATAAATATAAAATTGTATATAGTATTGCAGATAACATATTATTTTATTTAAAATATGAATAAAAAAATAAAAATATAATTTTTAATTGATAACAAATATTTGTGTTTATTGAAAAATAATATTGACGACCAGTTATATGAAACAGATAAATATAATTGTTTGTAACTATTAATTTCAGAAAATTCTAATAAATAAATTCTGATTAAAATAACTTTTTACATTGAAAATATTGAAGAATACCGAACAAATATTATCTTAATAGAACCAGATAACAAACTTTTACTAAATTAATAACTGAGCAATAACAAACACTTATTTTGTAGCTGGTCGATTATCTAACAGCAGACTTCTTGGATGAACAATACAAGGGACAGCGTGATCTTGCTGGAAAAGTTTCGACCCTTGGTAAAATGATGGCGACGCATGGCGTACTCGGCGAATATCTGTTCGACAAAAAGCTCCTTCACGGCGAATTGTAAATTTGCTCCATATGTAACATACAAAAATTATATAAAAGAATAATTTCTTGTATATGTGTAGGATTAAATATTACATTATAGTCACAACAGTAGCTGTGCAATGTACAGCATAATTTTCAATTTTTTTACAACTGTTTCAATTGCACCTCATTATGAGGATTTAGAATAAGATTAAAAGAGCAAAGAAAAATGTTATAATAATCGCAACCACTGGGCGGTCAAATATGTTGTTCATGTAAAAAAATAACTAAATTCTTTTTATTTGTATATCAAAAGCAATAAGGTATCATGTAAAAATTATTATATTACTTTAATTATAAAAGAAGTGAATGTAAAAATTTTTTCTTGAAAATTAAAATTTCTTTAAAAAAAAGAATAATGCGAGGTTCTTTGAATAAAACTAGACCTTTACTTGTATAACATGCATAGTTTTTATTTGAATTTTCCAATAATATTTTGAAGTTGCTTTACAAAACATATTCACATTCACTCTATGTGTCCTTTTTTCTCTTTTTCCTGTCCTTTTTTCTCTTTTTCTTTTTTTGTGGAAAACATTTCAGTTTCCGAGATAAGGAAGAAAGGAAAAGAAATGAAGGATTAATATCCAAAAATATTCTAACGAAATGCAACTCTGAAGTGTTTATTTTAATCAGTCCATAAATTTCTTTAATAATTTTAAAATTTTCTTATTTTGGCTTCAATTTTTACTTGTTAAAGTATCATTAAATACCATACAAATCATATTTTATTTAATTTCTCCTTTTATAGATAGATATAGAAAATTAGACTTTCGTATAGAAGGTAACGATTTCGTTTTGCGTCTAATCGGCAACCGAATCGACGTATTCGGGAATTTGTACATAAATCATGGACAAAAGTGTACATGTATAAGTATATAACAATTTTATTTTTTCACTTTGCATCAGTTAAAATTAATTACAAATGTTATATTATCAAATTCAGTTGTATAATGGCGAATATTAGGATAAACATCTGTAAAAATCATATGCAAAGTTGTAAAATGTCATTTACAAAAATGTCGGTTCGATTTTTTTTATAATCGAATTAAAGAAATCACTTGTATCATTTGTGAATTAGGATTCGCACAATTAAGTTTTGTCATAGAGTATATTTTCATTCATAAAACAATGAAATTAAAGACAATATCCAGATTTATGATTGTCGGAACATAGTTTTATGCAACGAATCTATACAATTACATGTATAATACTTTAAAATCAACAGGAATACGCTTTTAACAACGGTAGTTAAAATCATCTCACTTTGTAAAATATTTATTGATCTCATTTTCTATCTATGTTATAATTACTACACTGAAAAACTTTATGAAAAGTTACAGCAATATTTGGTAATTGTTCGGTTGAACTCCCCTTTTTTGATAATGTGAATCTAGCTGAGTACATGATTACAACAAAAATTCTTGGCCGGCTTGTTACTTTATTATTTAATGTTAGTATCATTATATATTTATAGTAATAAAATTGTTTATTCTACTCTTCAAACAAGTAAATGTCATCCTCAATGATGTTAAGGTGAAATCGCACTCGTTTATTACTAGATTAGTATTTGCTTAATTATTTTCACAGAATAATTTAATTATAAAAATTTCTCGATGATAAGCAATTTGTTCACAATGAGAATCATTTATTTAGTGCAAAGTATTCACTTTTCTGAAGTGTAATTACTTAACTTTTGGAAGTCGTTGTTTTAATATTCATTTTGTTTTCTTTTTCAACATTGCGATTTCAAATTAATTTATGAAATTTAGTAATAAACGATTATTAGTTCACTTTGTAATTTTTGTAAAATAGATGTTTTCATTATTATATCAATTGTTATACAAATTGTGTAAATTCTTTAACATTAATTTGTTGTTTAAATCCAACCGATTGTTAAGTTATTAAGGTCAAAGTATTAATTCTTAATATATTCAAATTAAACTTTGATTACTTGACTAGAATTTTATTGGAAAGTTTATTAGTAAACATGATATTTCAGATTTATTTATTTACTTTATATATATACACGTATATCTGAAACATTATGTTTATTATCGACACATATTTAAGTCCCGGAATTGAAAACTCTATCGGGTAATAAATGTTACACTAGAAACGACACTTTTCTAACAAAATTTGTAAATCGTTATAATTTTGAACAATAACAATCATTAAATTAAAATGGCTAACTGTGCAGCGGCCAACATTGAACCATTGTGCTATACTTTATCACCAAAATTTACGCGTCAGTATTGTGACTATTGTTTTGCAAAGTGAGTACGAATTCTTACAGTACACTGAGAAAAAGAATATATTAATTTTTCGTATATAGTTAGGAAACTGAGACTATATGGAAAGTATAAGAAAATTTCAAATAAAATGTATGAAAGCTTAGCATTAAGTATGCGAAAAGGAAACATAATTATATAAAGTAGTGTAATATATGTGTTAAGTTTTCATATATTTAATTTGAAAATTTCTTATACACTACATATAGTTTCAGTTTCCTATTTATATACGAAAATTTAACATATTTTTTTTCCTAGTGTATATACCAATAATATTTATATGATTTTTTAAATCAATTCTTTTAAGAAACAGACTTTCTGAAAATTTAGAAGATATAAAAGAAGCTCTGTAAAAATCACACATTACACCGTACGCAGTAACTAAAAGAAACTTTTTAAAATCGTAATATTTTATCCTGAAACATTTATCTTATCTAATTAATTTTCTAAACTCTTTTGCTGTTACATTTTCTCTGAGCAGCAGTTTCATTTTAATATTCCGATGTTATCACGGACTTCCAGATTTTTTTCGCACAAAGGAAATCACTTTTCTGAATGCAAATCAACGTTAAACGACGGACTGGCGTAAAATTGTCTCACAAAAATTGCCTGAAATAAAATGTTCCGAGGTGTCCATTAAGTCAGATAAGTCCGGGACGCACGTGAACCATAATTTTCGTTGCACTTGTTTTTTTTTTTTTTTTTCGTTCAACCGAACAAGATACTTTCCCATAATTAAAACGTTACGTGTCTTATATATTACGCACCTCGTTTCACTCTATTATCCGACATTCAGATTGGACGTATGATGAACTACATATTTTTATGATTCCACGAGATATAAGGACAAGAGCAAAAAGGTTACGTCGTACATTAAATTACTTGCGTAAGCGAATAGAAAAAGGGTACCCTGGTGTAAAATTTATATCCCCACATTCCTTTACTTTCCATGGCCAATTTCAAATTTCAAGCAATTTTCAATAATTTCACACTATAAGTTAAACCGGCACATAAATTATAATTCAGTAAATAACCTCGTTTCTTAAGAATAGAATTAAAAGAACACGAACGAAAAGTAATTCTTTACAATTGTAAAATGTACCCCCCCCCCCCCCCCCCCCAC
>JABFPN010003853.1:0-16720 GCA_022817305.1 Leptoteleia sp. ZL-2020
ATTTTCTTAATTATATTTATTGCGGTTTTCATAATCCGTACCAAATGAACAATTGAGAATGTTTTGTTGACCATAAACATTATACACTTTATTATTGTTTGTATTGGAATTAACAGCCAAATATCCGAAAAACGGTGAATTTTATCGTTTTGCATTGCGTTTCAAATCAATGAAACTCAGTGAAACTTGTGAATGTAGAAAAAAAATGAGTGAGAATTGAACTCGCGTCCAACGGTACCGCTACGTTAATGCGCGAACGCTCTAGCCACTGGCATCACTGCTCTGGGGGTCTATTCTTGAATTTACACGTGCGCAGAAACGTTTTAATTTGAACGCGATTGAGACGAGCCGGCAACTGCGCATTATCAGTTTATGTGTTTTCGTCGATTAATAAATCAGTGTAGAGTTGTCGCCGATTAAAATCTGTTTTTTTCGAAATCTTTTATTTATACAAATAAAATGGCTTTGACACATCTAAACGTAAGTTAATATAAAATAATTTATAAATTGAAGTGAAAGTGAGTAGTGAAACAATTAACATTGTAAACATATTTCAAAATATTTATTATTAAAATACATATTGTAAAATTTATGCATTTTTGTCAATTCCAAAATTTTATTAATTCAATATTCAACGAAAAAACCATTTAAATTATGCATAAATTTTACAATATTTTAATAATATTCATTTTGAAATATGTTTACAATGTTAATTGTTTCACTACTCACTTTCACTTCAATTTATAAATTATTTTATATTAACTTACGTTTAGATGTGTCAAAGCCATTTTATTTGTACAAATAAAAGATTTCGAAAAAAACAGATTTTAATCGGCGACAACTCTACATTGATTTATTAATCGACGAAAACACATAAACTGATAATGCGCAGTTGCCGGCTCGTCTCAACCGCGTTCAAATTAAAACGTTTCTGCGCACGTGTAAATTCAAGAATAGACCCCCAGAGGTGGCATTACGCTCTCGCTTAAATTTCGTTCCATTCAAATCTCATTTCAATTTCGCTTCCATCTAATTTCAATCTCGTTTAATTTACTTTTCATTTGATTTTAATTTTGTTTCGATGTTTTGATTCACTCTCGTAAACGCAGTTTTACGGTGTTCTCACGCACACAAATCTGAAATAAATATTAATTTTCAATATTCAGTGTCTTTTTATTTATAATTGTTTAAACGACAAGATTTAAAAATCGGCCAACGTACGTCCATCCTATGGCATTGGGAGAATATTATTCACTACCTAAAATTATTTATGCCTTTCAAATACAACGTAACTTTTGGAAATAAACTTTTTATAAATTCAAAAACTTAGAAAACTCATTTCCAAAAGTTACATTGTATTTAAAAACCATAAATAACTTTAGGTACTGAATAATATTCTCCCAATGCCATAGGATGGACGTACGTTAGCCGATTTTTAAATTTTGTCGTTTAAACAATTATAAATAAAAAGACACTGGTTCTGTGAATATAGCACTGTCATTTCACCTTAAGGTGATGTATCAAGTCTGCTGTTACGGGATTAGTGTCTTTTGTAATTAAAATTTAATTAATTTATATTTTATGACCTACGGACCAGAGCGCTATTCTATGGACACGGGAGTATAATTTGATTCAGAAAAATATAGGTATTGTTGAATATTCTAAACGTATTTTGGAAAGTGCTGCTTCCTTTCGAGCAGACGACAAAAAAATCGCACGTTCCAAAATATGTTGAGAATATGCAACAATACAAATATTTTTGTGAATAAAATTATACTCCCATGTCCACAGAATAGCGCTCTGGTCAGTAGGTTATAAAATATAAATTAATTAAATTTTGATTACAAAAGGCACTAACTCCGTGAAAGCAGACTTGATACATTACCTTAAATGAATTAATATTAAAAATGTTGAAATGATAAACGATTTTTTTAACTCGGGAAAAACTATATCACCTTGAAAGCAGCATTTTTATCATGTAATACAGATCAGCTTTTGGAAATCGTTTTTTTCCACTTGGAAAACGACTTCCAAAAGTAATTACACATCATAAAAGTGAATATTTCGCTCTTAATCAATATCTCTCATTGTGAACAAATTGCTTATCATTGAGACATTTTTATAATTAAATTATTCTGTGAAAATAATTAAAAATACACTAATCTTGTAATAAACGACTGCCATTTCACTTTAATATTATATTTAAAATTTTTATGATTCTATTAGGAATAAATAACATATACCGAGAACATGTAAAATATTTTTTTTTTTTTTTCAATTTAGTCATTTGATACATGTGAACCTACAAAAGTATATAAAATAAAATCATAAAAGTTCTTTAAAATCAAAATCCACTTTTCATGTGTAAACATTATTATTCTACTTAAATATTCTTCATTCACTAGCGTGCATCACTTTAATAATACTCATATATATAGCAGAATATAATTTATAATGTAAACACATTTATTCATTATAAATTGATTTACCTGATAATTTGAATATTTTAATATTAACTTATAAATTCCAGTCGATTAAAATACACTATACAAAACTAAAGTTATAATTGAATGTATATTTAAGAAAATATGTACTTTATTCTTCTATTATACAATAATTACTTTATTATAAAGTATGATTTATAATACAAAGTTTCAAACATACGCAAGTTCTGCACAATTAAAGTTTATTAAATGTAACATAAAAAATTTAAACTTTGTGTTTAATTAAAATATTTTTGAGATCAAATTATTGATACCAAAACAAAAAGCTTGTTTATGTTCAGTTATTGTTATTAATTTCAAATCAAAAGTTGCAAGTAAAAAAAATTATTCAATACATATGTTAAATGTGGATTGGTTTTACTATCAAGGTAATTCTTAATGTTTCAATATGTTTAATTTGAAAGCAAATGTTTTATATTTTTTGTTTACAATTTACTTATTTATAAGTATTATTTATAATTATTAAGTGGTTAAGAAATATAAACAAAAAGAATTTCAATTAAAAAACACAAGTAAATTAGTTTATTTTTTACAAACAAGTTAAATACGTAAAAAAATAACAATATTATTTAAATGTATGAAAAATCGAACAAGTTAAACTATGCGATTATAAAAATATTTAACAGTACAAAAGATAAACTTTAATACCAAACATTCAGTAACTTATTGATGGAGGAGAAATTATAAACTCCATACCTCGGTGAAAAAGACAAAATTAAACATATCATATGTGTCACCTTATTCTTTTAATGGTCGAGCACCAAACATTGATTCCTCATAAGATGGAGGTGCTAAAATAAAATTTACTATTAATAGTATATTACTCCACGAGGAAAAAAGTGATTTTAAGTTGGTAACCCAAGCCAAAGGCAAAGGGTTACCAACCTGAAACCATTTTTGTTCGAGTTAAGTACGATATTTTACTCGCCATGAAAATAAAATACATATTATTTTTAAGGAGAGTAAATCTATTATCCTAATTATAGTATTTAAAATTAAAGCATAATCTTACGCATAAGTGAATAAGACGGAGCACTTGGTGCCTCCATAGGCACAGAAGGAATGACAAATCCTGGCCCAGGTGGTAAAGGTGCTTGTATTTCAGGTACATTATACAGAGGAACTGGCATTGTTAATGGAATTGTTCCAATGTAAATTTCAACTTTTCTGGCCATATTACGCCTCAAGCTTTTATAATTAAACATACATAATTAATATATATTTAATTCAAATCTTAAATAATTTCCAATTAAAAAGTAATTAAAAATGCTTACATTCTTGATACATGAGCATTAATTTTTAAATAATACTTTAAATCAATTATTCCGCAATTTTTAAGATTTGATGGAGGCAATGCTGGTACTTTCAAATGTTGCACATATTCATCACTATCATAACCGCGAATTGGACCTTTAGTAACATTGGTAACCAATATCTTTTGTTCTTTAGTTGCATTTCTTGGATTATTTGCTACATATTTTATTTTCTGTTCAAAATAGTATGAATATATTATAAAATATGATTATAAAACGGTGCTAAAGTTAAAATTATGCCATTACCCTGGTTCAAAGAATATAAAGTTTCGACTTCAAAAATTCGAGCTTGAAACATTATGGAAAATTCAACCAAAATTTCGGATACTATATATGAAATTTCATATAGTATTGTTCTTGAAACATCACAATTTTCCCTTGCACTAAAATAGTAGAGATTCACAGTGTTTTAGGCTCGACTTATGAAGCCGAAACTTTATGTTGTTTCTTCCGATACCACCAAAAAACACTGTGAATCTCTATTATTTTTGTGCCAGGGACAATTGTGATGTTTCAAGAACAATATTACATAAAATTTCATATACCGTATCCGAAATTTCGATTGCATTTTCCATAATGTTTCAAGCTCGAATTTTTGGGGTCGAAACTTTGTGTTCTTTGAACCAGCGTATAGTGTATTAAAACAAATTAATATGATTTTATGCAAAATAATAATCTTTCAATAAATTTACCTTATATAAAGAAATTTTTATATGATCTACATTTTTACCAGATTTATTCTCAACTTGTATTTTAACAGGAATATCTTGTCCTGGTACATATCCACAAACTGGAATGGAAGCATTAACAGTCAGTGGTGGTGAGGCACAGCAAAAGCAACCAAAGTTTTTCGACATTTCAACATGAAATGGCTCCTATATAAAATTATTTAATTTGTGCATAATTATGAAAAAAATCATTTTACAATAATAATTAGTAATAACACAATTTAATATTTTTAAATTCTAGACATAGTTATTTTTCAATGATAAGTTCTTTAAATGAACTTTGAGTTGTATTTATTTAAAGAATTAATTATTACTACTTGTATTAATTTGAATACTTATAATTATACAAATTTACTGATTTAAACTTACGGCAGCCTTAGGTTCTCGATTAAGATCTAAAGAAGACACGATTGTAAATGGTTGTATGATTTCGCAATCAAATTTCCATGGTAGATCTATAATTACTTTTGCAGTATAACGTACATGTCCAAAATCAGATTCAAAACTACTTGGTAAATTTGGTGGTAGGGAACAACTAAATGGATACATATATTTTCCTGGGGCTAGTTGCATTGAATCGCCTATAACATTTAATTTTAATAATTAAAAATAACATGATAAAAAGTTCGGGAACTCTACAGTTCCAACTGAGAATGCTGTTGCGTCAAATGTCCACTTACCAACAAAGTTTGTAAAGCATTATGCTTTAGTGCAAAACGTTAATTATTCAAAAATAAATTAATATCATTTTTACATCAATTAAATTAACATAATATTTGTTGCACAATTCACATTTACAATAAAAACTTGTTTTTTTAGAGTTTTTAAATTTAGTCTCATTTTCCTGAAGTTCAAAGAGCTTGCGAAGAAAAGTATTATAATTTAATTAAATTGTTGGTAATTATGGGCCCACTCACCCAAGAAAGTGGCTTTTTTTATTTTATTCGTAATCAGCACAAAAAAACGCATCGATTTCACGTATATTAACCCCATTTTAGGAGAGGGAGAGGTGGGGGGAACGAGCTGGTCCATAATCACCAAATTGCTTTTTATTATTTGAATAAAATCAATTTTTATAAATGTAACGTATTAAATAATTTTCATTAAATCCTATCTTAAACAACTTGTGACATGCCTAAAATTGCAGTAGTTTATTAGCCAATCAAATTGATTAAAGAAAATCGATGGAATTGTAAGAAGGGTTAACAAGTATTTCTTTCATATTTTTGTTTACTCATCTAATTAAGCATTTCATTTAATATATTAATAATATAATAATTTTAACAAGCTTTTATGCAAAGTAAAAGAATAGGGGCAGAGCATCCAGAGGGCGAGCTTCAATCATCTAGTATACTTAAAAAGTACTGCTTTATTTGACAGATTACTGTACAGAAAGTACACTATTTTAGAAGCGTACATTATGTTTTACCATATGTTGTTTGGTAAATAATTTCTTAACATAAGGTCTACAGTAGACTATTGGAATGTCAAGCTAATATGTACATTTGTACATAAACAAGCATATATCTAACATACAGCTAGTATTCATCTAACATGACATGGCAAATAATTTAAAACATTTAGTGAATTATTTAAAAAAAATAAATATTACCTTTTGTTTACAAGAGATCATTGGTGAATGTATAAGGGCCACTGTTATCAACATTGGAGTGTATTTGCACTTATACAATATCATATATAAATAATAGTATATTACTCAACGAGGAAAAAATGTTTTTAAGTTGGTAACCTAAGTCAAAGGCAAAGCGTTACCAACCTGAAACCACTTTATGTCGAGTTGAGTTTAATACTTTTTTCACCGTGAATGTGAAATAAGTTGGTAGCCCGCAGGACTACCAGTACATTTTATTTTTAAGGTGAGTAAAAACATGTTAATTGATATGTACTGGTGCTGACTCTATTGACCAAATACATGTGGAAAAAAAAAAACAATATAAGATTTAATAAATAACATGATTTTACTAATTTTAATATGATTACCTGATGCTGAGCCTAAAAGATAATATTCCAATTTGAAATACTCCTCATATCCAGTAATAGTTATTGTTCTAATATGGTGACGTCCATTAGCATCTTTTTCTCTTCTTTTTTCTGTCCAGGATGTATTGGCTGCGCCTTTAAATTTCATACAAATATCTAGAAAGATGAAACTTTATTAACAAAATTAAAATAAATAAAACATTACATAAAAAGAATATATATATATACTTATAAATAACAACCAAATGCACTATTCAATGTTTCAATGAATGTAAGATTTATCTATATATATCAAATGCTTATAAGTATAACTAATATACCATGTGTAAACATTGTTGCTAATATGTATTATTTTCAAAATGTGTTTACATGTAATATATTAATTTATAGCTTTTATAAAATATGTACATAAAGTTTATACATGGTTAACTTATTAATAAACAAGAAATGTTAAACTAGTCAAAGTCATGTTTCATTTTTGTGAAATTTGAAAACAATTTATAATTGAACAATAAACTATTTGTGTTTCACTTTTTAATTTACTATTAAAGTAAAATCTTTATAATAAAGAACAAAATTAAGTAGTGAAATAATGAAAAAAATAGATAATATCCAATATAAAATCATAATTGAATGATAAATTCATTTTATATTGCACTAAATGATTAACTTTCATTCTACAACTATTCTAGCTTTTGTTTAACATACTAAGATATTTCCTTATATTATTTATTGACATAAAATTCATTCTTTCTTATATATAAACATAGGTTTTATATATAAAAGTTGTATAAAATTTGCTTAATGGTTAAATGTTATATTCCCATGAACATTGCAATTGAAACTGGGTCAAAATATTTATATACTATTTTTTTTTTACTAAGTAATAAAACACTTATTCATCCTGCATTCAAGCATTATACTAATATTTATAATTGCATTCACAAAAGTCTAATATTACTCTGGTGAGTTCATATTACTTTGATAGTTACTCACATTATCATTATATTACTCTGAAATTTCATTGTTGTAATCAATTGAAAAACGAATCTCTAAAAAATTCATACAATATAAATGTTCTTGTATTTTTAAAAACAATCCTGGATATGCTACAGTGCACAAAGTTTGCAAGCTTTAATATGTATCTCCAATCAAATGTTTTCAATAAATTATACAAATTATAATAATATACTTCAAAATATCTTTAAATCTGATCTTTCATCAAACAATGATTAAAGCAATTAAGATGGAAAAATAATACCCGTTCAATTATATAACGACTTAATAATTCCCCGCTACATTATTATAACAATTACAATACGATCATTAAATATAAATTTATTTTGAATCTAAATAAAATGGGGAAAAAATGTAACGCAAAATGCAAACATTAAATATTCCTTATTACTCAGTAATTATTATTTAATTTCTGCGTATTCAATAAAAACTGGTTACTTATAAACATACAATTATGGGTTATGTTAACAATTTTATAAAGTAATTTATTTGAAATTAATGTTATAACAATCTTGTAAAAATATACTTTTTTAAATTAATAATAATAATAATGATAATCTCAGTCTATACTTACTTCTTAATTTTATAGCTTTACTAATTTCAAGATGAAAGGAACCGGAAACAGTTTGTCCAGAATAATAAACACACGAAGTGTTGTCAAAAATAATTTGCATTTTAACATCATCCATTTTTAATTAAAACTAATTGACCATTTACAGAATTATCACTGTTTTTCATAAAATAGTTTATCTTATCACTTTTTTCTAATCTGTATGTATTGAATTCCTATTGAATTCAATTACTTTGTCGTCTAAATATTAAAAAAAAAAATATCACAAAATTAATTGACAGCACATTGTTACAAACAGTTTGCTTTATACATATTTCTTTAAATATGTTTGTGTACGAAAACGCTCGCCGGTGAACTACGAAACACCGCTGAAGTTGTTCTTGGAATGATTCGGAATTATACAGTTGGTCAATTCATATGATCAACAAAAGAATACCCCCACCACGCCCATTATCTTTTATGAAGTATGGGTCAGTATGGGTACAAGTTGGACATACAAGTTATGACTGCTTGAACAATATCCAAGTATTATAAGCATAAACATTTATTGATATATGCGGGCATGCAATAAATAAAAGCGGAGAAAAATGATTTTTAAAATAAAAATAAAATAAAAATCTATAGTGAACCTAAAAACATTATTCATCGTGTATTAACAAGAACCAAATGAACGAAAAAAAAAGCAAAAAAATAATACGATATTCAACTTTCTGTAAATGATATACCGTTATTGTCTTGGATTAACTGTTTTTATATAATTGAATATATATTATTAATCGAGTTTAATAGAAAATAGAATATTTTAATTTTATTGACAAACTGATCGAAGTAATATATAGAGTAATATACCCATGAAAAAATTTTATATAGGTGGCATATATGCCGTATATATGTTTCTCAAAACATATATGGCACATATATGCCTACATATATGGCAACCTATATAGACATTTTTCATGGGTACTATCTTTAAAATCTAAAGCTGCGCGGCAGCCTGCGCCTTCTCTGCGACGGCGATCAAAAGTACCCGTGAAAAAATTTTATATAGATAGCATATATGCCACATATGTGCCCGTATATATGCCATATATGCCTGCATATATGACAACCTATATTAATTTTTTTTTATGGGTAACAGAGACAACATTTAAAAAATATTCATGTTAATGCATGCAAACAAATGTATGTTTAATGTAATACTATTTTTTTGAATCTGGATATAGGATTATTAAATTTGTATTAAAAAATGAGTACAATTATAACTTGTTCGCTTCAGTCCGTAGATATAAAATCATTTAGGAAAAAAGTTTAAAGACAGGCGAAAAATTATTAAAAATTTGCCATGTAAGTGATATGAAAGAAATAATTTGCTGACAGATTGTTAACAGGTTGCGTTATATGAGAGACTCTCGGGGCTAGAAGAAAATAACGATATATTTAATAATAACTTATATTTTTTTGTTTGTATCCCCTGTGGAAAAGAATACTGAAAAATCTGAAAAATGCTGAATATTCCCAATTTTAGCAGTTTTTAGCGTTTTTTTAGCATTTTCAGCATTTCTCAGCATTCTTTTCCACAAGGGATGTTTATATAACGAAAAAACTTCTTCATGATCTAAATCTAGATTTATTCACACTACACTGAGGAAATTATGACAGAAAAAATTACTGTTTTTAACTGTGTTTCAGCTGTATATAAGTCTTTCATCAAAAATTACAGTTCAATTTTAAAAAAAATTTTATGATTAAAAAAATAGATTAAGTTTTTAATGAAGTTTTTCTCTTTTATAAGAAAACTATGGGTGCTTATCATAACTCCGTGCAGTGCACAGACTAGTTTTCAAGCTTCTCTATTAGTAGACAAAAATCAGAAAGAAAGCAGGAAACTTAATAATTTTTAATTTGGCAACATGGAAATTAAATAATGTATTTTAACCCTCTATGGGCCGAATTTTTGTTTTAAATCCAAAAAAATTAAGGGAACAAAACGCAGTAATTATAAGCCTATATATGCAAATGAAAAAAAAAATTATAATTGTATGTATTATATAGTAGTATATTAACTATGTTTTTCAATTCAAGCCATCTCACGAAAAAAGCCATAATTATTTGGTGAAATATCGATAAATTGGAATGTGACCTGAAAGTTTCACAGGCCCATAGAGGGTTAAAATACGGAATTTAAAAAAAGACAATTTGATTAATTTTATGTTCCAGGTTAAACAATTGCTAGAATTAAAAAAAAACAGACTGTTCTACATATAAGTGTACCTTGCTTTAATTCAATAAATTGTTTAAATTGGAATATACCATAAAATGAATCGCATATTAGCGGTAAGATGAAATATTTATTAATTAATATATACTAAGTAATAAAAATTAACATTAAATATATTTGTTATTTCTGATCAGTCATACCAATCATTACAATACAATCAATGTCATATTTCTAAAATTTTTAGTAATTTATTTTTGAAACTTTTTAAAGTGTATCATATTTCTAAAATGTTCTATAAATTTTAATAAGTTTCAATAAAGGTTTGTGTAGTATGTGTATATCCCAGTAAACGAGAAATTATTAACAATTATTGAACTAGACAAAGATATGACTGATCAGAAACAACAAATATATTTAATGTTAAAATTTATTACTTAGTATATATTAATTAATAAATACTTCATCTAGCCGCTAATATTCGATTCATTTTATGATATATTCCAATTTAAACAATTTCTTGAATTAAAGCAAGGTACACTTATATGTAGAACAGTCTATTTTTTTTTTAATTTTAGCAATTGTTTAACCTGGAACATAAAATTAATAAAATTGTCTTTTTTATAAATTCCGTATTTTAAAATACATTATTTAATTTCTATGTTGCAAAATTAAAAATTATTAATTTTCTTGCTTTCTTTCTGCTTTTTGTCCACCAGTAGAGAAGCTTGAAAACTAGTTTGTGCACTGCACGAAGCTATGATAAGCACCCTATATTTTATTATTTGTATACGATATTAAAATAACAATTGAAATGATCGTGAAGTCATTTATATGTTTACTTTAATTAAATAAATTTGAAATTAATTAAATATTGGAAAACGTGATTGAAAATGAATTATTTCCTTAATGATTATCAATGGCAAACCTTTTATTCAAAAATACATACATTATATATTTTTAGCAAGTACAGTAATATAAGATATAAAATATAAGATTGTTAAAGTTTTTTCGTTTATTACAATAGGCATTGTATACAATATTTAAATAATAAAACAATATTGAATTACAAAAAATAATCATATATGCTTTTAATAAAATTGTTAAATAATTTCAATTTTATTTTAGACACTTCCCTTTATTTTATATAAAAATAAAAAATTAACATTCTTCAATCATCTGTTTAAAGCTAAGACTGGAGAATTATTTAAATTAAATAAAAAAAAATTTTTGTTCTCTTAACAAATGAAAAATTTCTTGTTATATATTAGCAGTTTTCATATCAACATTCTCAATTCCATTTCTTTGGTAACTTCTGTACTGTTCACGTTGAATTCTTGTTTAAGTATATATATAACAAATTGTAAAAACAAACATTCATTGAGTCATAGGGAGTATTAGCACCGTTTGCAATAAAAATTAGCACACTGTTTTTTTTTCTTCCTTTTTGAAATGGTAACCAATATAAATTCCTACTGAAAATTTTTTCAATCTATGTGCCAAATTTTTTGTGCTTCATTTTTTTTTTATTATTACAGTTAGTTTTTTGTATTACATTTTTATTATATCGGCCCAAAATTATAAACTGGATATCTTGGTGCAAAAGGTCCATTTAGGCCATAAATTTGATCAGATTCACCTTTCTCTCGTAAACTTCGAGCATTGAACATAGATTCAGCATATGAAGGAGGAGCTGAAAATATTTTATTATTAATATCGTATACTTATATGAAATTAATATTTTTTTGTAACGAGTGCATGGAAACTTCCCTGTTTCCGTTCTGTTTAGAAAGCGGAAAATGGCTGATTATACACGAGGATGGAAAACGACTAGTTTCCGCCCGCATCTAAAAACAGTTGAATTCCTTTTTCTAAACAGAACGGAAACAGGGCACTCTCCTTGCACTCGTTACAAAAAATAGTATATGGATGGGGACGAAACAACGATTAGAGACTCGTGTATAATTGCTGGCGCTCCATCCTTGCTGCATAATTTACTATATAATTTATTCACATGTTTTAATTCATACTTTATTACTATTAGAATAAGTCAACAATTAGTTTTGATTTTTTTAAATTTTATAATATGATGAATCTTACGCAAGTTCGGATAAAGAGTAGTCATTGGCGTTTCCATTGGTGGAGCCGAAGGTGGAATTATAAATCCAGGCTCGCCATGTTTTATTGATTGCTCTTCATATGAAGATGGTATAGGCATTTGATATCCAGAAAGTGGAATAGTTCCAATGAAGATGTCAATATGATCTGTCAAATTAGGTCGAAAACTGTTCCAAAAATATCAACATCAATAAATACTATCAAATTTTCAAATATTAATTTTCAATAATTTAAAATTTAATCAAGCAAAAGTAAATTACAATTTTCTTTTTAATATTTGTATATTAATAAAACACTTACAAGCCCGACATACATGCTTCAATTCGAACACGGTAATGTAAATCAATAATGCCACAATTGTTCAAATTTGATGGCGGTAATGGAGGAACGCTCAATTTTTGTTCATATTCATCGTTTGGATCAATTGGACCCTTTGAAACTTCCGAAATAACTTTTGATTCATCTTTGGTTTCAGCATTTGCATGAAATCGAATGTGCTGTGAAAAAGGAAATAAGTTGTCTAATAAAATTGTTTTTAAATGTTTGCAAATTTCAAAGATTTAAAAGAAATTTATGAGAATATAATTGTAAAATAATTGAATATACCTTTTGTAAGGTCAATTTTATTCTTTGTATATCAACACCCGACATATTTTCTACATTAATTTTTACTGGTATATCTTGCCCAGGTACATATCCTCGAACTGGTAATGATACATTTATATTTAAAGGTGGCGAGGCACAACAAAGGCAGCAAAAAGTTTTACTCATTTCTCTCTCTACTGGTTCCTGAAAAAAAGAAATTAATTTAAATAGACTTCACAGCTAGATTTTTTGTCATAGGCATTTGATAAAGACGTACAGAAGCCCCAGGTTCTTGATTAAGATCCAATGGAGATACAACTGTAAACGCAGCTTTAGCTTCATGATCAAACTTCCATGGTCGATCTAAAACTGCTTTAATTGTGTATCTTATTCTACCGTAATCAGATTCAAAACTGCTAGGTAAATTTGGGGGTAAAGTGAAATTGAATGGATAAACATGACTGCCTTCTGGTAGTTCTATTTCACTTCCTATTAACATGACATAACAAACAAATATTAAACATGTTACAATCGACTTCCACAAACTTGCTTTTATTTGAAACCGGAAACTTCCACATATTTGCTTTTCCGTCGCAGAAGGTCGCTGCGCAATTACAATACTCAATTTCATCGTTTTAAATCTTATTGACTTTTGGCGGGTTTTGCGCTTTTTTCTCATTGGTCAGATTTCAGCAAATATATGGAATGAAAAAGTAGCAAATATGTAGAAGGGAAAATAAGTGAAAAGCAAATGTGTGGAAGTCGAGCGTACTTATTTAACACATTAATATTGATGAGTGTATTTGATTTTATATTATGAATTCATATTAAAAATTCTAAGTTTGTGAGAAATAATTTAGAAAATTTGATGCTAAAAAAAGTTATTTAATTTACAATGATATTGGATTTTTATATATAATTTATGAAAGTGCAAATAAAGTGGGTAATTATTAATGACAGAATAATATAAAATTAATAACCACTAAATTTATATGTATAATTAGTGATTAATTATAAAATATATAAGTTGTATTTATAATATATGTACTATGTATATTAAACACAAGTAACGAGATATAAAAAAGTAATAATTTAAATATTGATATCATAGTATAAATTACTTAATTTACAGTGATATTGGTTTTTACATATAATTTATAATAGTGCAAATAAGGTGGAAAATTATTAATTACAGAATAATATAAAATTAATAAATATTAAATTTATGTATATATATATATATATATACATAATTAGTGATTAAGTTGTATTTATCAAATATGTATCACATATATTAAACACAAGTAACAAGATATAAAAAAACTAATATTGTAAATATTGATATTATAGAATAAATTATTTAATATAAAATTTTGTATTGATTTGGCCTACAGTCTGTTAGAATTGAATTTATTTAGTTGAAAATATTGATAGACTGCAGCTGAAATAAATACTGAATTGTTACTTTAATTTCATCTTATTTTTAATTTTACCAGAGGAAGATCCAAGTAAATAATATTGTGTTTTAAAGTACTCTTCATGTCCAGTTACAGTTTGAGTTTCATCTTCATATCGTCCTTCATTATTCAAAACTTGTTTGTCAATTGCCCAGCATGTATTAGCAGCTCCGTTTATCTGTATATTTATACCTGCAAAAACAAACAATAATAATGCAACAATATATAAATTTACATTTTAAATAGAAACATTAAATGGTTTATTTAAAAAGAAAAAAGTAACAATAAATATTTTATTGATTCCATATTGAATTAAAAATTTATTGGTGTAAAGCAAGCAAAATAAAATATTAATTTACTTCAGAATTTAATTTTTTTTTAATTATAACTATGCCTGCAAATCTAATAATTTCCTAAAATAAATTAAATTTTTGTACTTAATCAACTTCGTTTAAATAATTAATAGTAAATATACAATACATATAACAAATTGTGTAATTAAATAATGTTGTTAATTTTACATGAATTTTCAAAAACTATTTTAATTTATAAATTACATAACAAGGAGATATTATGCTAATCACATGAAACAAATTAATTATTTATTAACAAATATTAAAATAAATTCTGTTTAAACTAATTATTCTATAGCACAACCACTTACTGCGAATTTTTTTTGGCTTATCTGTTTTAACTACAACATTACCAGAGACATTCTGCCCGGGATAGTAGGTGTTTAAAGAATTGTCAAAAACAATTCGAAAGTCATTGATACCCATCTCGTTGCATATAAATAATATTTATTACTCTGTATAAGTACAAATTGTTACGGCACTTGACGCATTTGCGTGAAACTGCCGACTTACAAGGCTATAAAATAGTTTTCTTTTAGAAGGCACATTTGAGACAGTGTTACATTTGGCGTTACATACCAACCTTTTAATTACAATTTTCTGTACACATATGAATTTTAAAGTTCACATCGTTCACATATATGTATATACGTAAAAAGAAGCTCGCATATAATAATGCAAGAAGAAAGTTGAGTTGGTTGGTACTGCTGCTCCCAGGCGCATAGTACTCTAAAGTAGTATCAGCTGCTTCTACGCATGTTCGGTCATCGTTTACAAATAACATAGCGATGACGTCATGCTCAATTGTTAAATAAAATGCAGTGTATTAAGAGACAGGATTGCAATAAATATTCTGCTTATGTTCCAAGTATGCAAACTGAAATAAGAAGAATGGGACGTGTTATCTTTAATAACATGTATATTAATTAAAAAAGGTTAAGACATCTTAATTTATCATTTTTCATTTTTTCATCAAAAGTATAATCCGGTAGTGAGGGATATTAAACGTTAAAAGTTAGTAAATATTTCGAAATGTATGTTTTCATTGTATTTGCAATAATTTTGATAAAAAAGGAAAATGGTTTGCAAAGCAGGATTTGAATATAAATTTTCATAACCATAGAATTTACATTTGTGGAGAAATGTTAATTGGGAATAAAATTCGCAGTCACTCGCAGTCACCACCCAGTATCCTAAAAACGATAAAAAAACTATAGAAGACGATTAAAAACAATGAATAAGGTCAATCCTGTCATTAGGTTTTCGACAAAATTACAATAGATGAAAAAATTAATTATTCTTCATTGTAATAGTACACCGCAATATAGTCACAAATTGACTGTATTTAAATTCTGATTCTTATTTATCGTATATGTATAGTGAAAGTATTCATTATTTAATTACATTTAATCGTTCCCTAAAAATATCGTATAATTACGATGAAACTTTATATACATTGATTAACTGTACATTGTAAATGTAACGAAAACCTAATACTTCAACATAGGTTATCAATTGCTTTTTATAATTTTCCGAATACCGGGCAATTGACATACCTTGACAACATTTTTTGCTAATATTTTGTAAAATGTATTTTATAAATTTATATAATGAGTACTAGAGAAATATTAGAGAAATATTTCAAATTTCTTTCCGTACCCAGTAAACGAGATCTCCACAAAACCTCATAGAGGTAAAAAAAAGGACGAGGCAAGGCTTCTTCCCGTATGTATGTGTCTTGTTGTGTTCCTTTTTGTAACAATAATTACAAAAACACAGATAAGACCATTCATTTTTCAAGTTCCCAAACAGGGAACATGAAATTCAGTTGCGACAAAAGTGGATTACAAGTATAAAA
>JABFPN010003854.1:0-16719 GCA_022817305.1 Leptoteleia sp. ZL-2020
ATTAAATTTTACTGATAAAAAATCTTTATTTTTCTTTGTATATTTTATACATATACTTTTGCAGTCAAAAAATAGTGTTCAAAAAAATATTCTCGCAGTCGGTAGGATTCGAACCTACGCTCCCAGAGGGAATCTGATTTCGAGTCAGACGCCTTAACCACTCGGCCACGACTGCTTGGTTTTCGCCCTGGCTTACAATAGATAACCATTGTAAGGTTTTCTAACTCGATCAACATTTATTAAATACCTAATTTTTATTTTCAATTATAACTAAATTAATTTTAGTCACTCATTCTAGCAAACTGCTACATGATCAGTTATCCTAATTTACTCAATTAATTATCAACAAATGTGATAGATGTATGATTTTGTTATAATATACTTAATGATAAAATAATCTCATAATATTATTATATACTTCTAAAACATATGATTTTGAATAATCTTTGTACATATGTGTAAATATTGCAAAATTATGTCCTTAAACAATTATGAAATTAATGTTCATAATATTTTAATTATTAACTAACAAAGAAAAAAAGATTCTGTTTATTTTTGATTTGTGTTTAATATTAAGAAACACAAGTGTTTTATAAATATTGCTTTATTATCTTTTAATTGCATGTATATTATATACATGTGTTAATAACATTACACAGAAAAAAAAATTATATATATATATATATATATATATGCATTTGCTTAGAGGCAATGTCGTAATTGATAAATATACCTAGATTGAAACAATGTTTTACAAAAGTATTTATTTAATTAAAGAGCTTTAGACATTGTTCTTGTAGGAGACTCGTATAATTCTAATATAAAAGGTATAGAAGTGTTTAGAAATGTGACTTGCCTGACTTATCGCAATTACTAGTATTGATTTTTTTTACAGAAGCAGTTATATTGAAATTTAATAAAATTAATCTTATAATTAATTCAATTTAGTACTTCAAGTTTTTGGTCACATAATTATGAAAACAAATTTTTATGAATATGTCACATTATAATTGAAGCAATGCTTTGCATTGCTCAGGGAGCTTTAATAAGACAATCTTGTTAAACAAAAGAATTCTTTCTTATTCACTTTTCTATTTTCCTACAAAAGATTTCCATATTGTAATAACATTGTTTACACTATTAACAAAATTTAAATTATCCATGTAATCCATTACGTAAAAAGAAAATAATAATGATTTAAATGTTATAATAAACATCATTAATTTCAGTTAAATGCATTTAAGTTATATACATAATAAATTGGTGCCATTCAGAATAATTAAAAAAATGTTTTGATATAATTCAATTGTAATCAATTATTGTCATATGACAGGAATATTTGAATGTTAACAATTGTTAATTAATATATGTTATTAATTGAAAAATGATCATTCATTAGATTTTTTTTACGCAAAACAATTTGCCTACAATATAATTTATAATTTAATAATAAAAAAAAACATATTGTCTTAATACGTACGATTAATCATTTTATTTCCTTTAATAATGCGAATGCTAATTATTGTTTGACGTACGAAGTACCTTGACCATTAAGTTTTCCCAATAAAATCACGATGCTGATGTAGTAGCTGAACAATGAAATTGGAGTCAAATTCCTGATTTATGAGATATAAATTTAATTATAAACGTAACGTTAATTATAACAATGTTGTTTGCCATATCATTACAATGAAATAGGAAAGTTTTTTATCTATTGACAAGGAAAACTGAGACAGACAAAAATCCCAGACATCTTTTGTAGATGTTACCTGTATCATCATGAATCATTCAATTTATTATATGTGTTTCATATAGTTTGAATTATTTATACATTTTTAATAAATCCCACCAAAAAAAATAATAAACATGATCAAAATTGGTCCAAACAACAACAAAAGTTGACATAAAATGATAATTTGGTTTACTAACACAAATCATATTTTTTATTTACATTAATATAATGCAAATAAACATAATGTTGTTAAACAAAAGAAAGACAATTTCAAATATAATTTAATTGCATAAATTGTATAAACATTTGTGTTTTATAATTGCATTTAATGTATATAATTATGTAATATTTTTATGTAACTTTTTAAAGTTTTATGGAATGAAATAATAATTTATGCAATAAATTATATAAATTATTTGTTTAAACATATAAGACTGCACACTTTTAATACGAGTTTAAATTCACTTCGATGTCTCTAGGAGCTGATTGTAATATCATTATCAAATATTATCAGTATATCATGATATCTGAGATATTCAAAGGATATCAGAAATACCTATAGATCTATTACATGCTAATTATTCATATGTTATTTTCAGATTTTACATTTCTGGCGCAAAAACAGTCATCACTTCAGGAGGTCTTTGCTTTATGCAACAAATACCCAGGAAACGAATTGTCTATGAAGTTCTAATTTGAATTGAAAATCCTTTCTACAGTATTGAAGTCCTGCGAAGAGTAAATACAAAGATATAAGAACAGGTAAATATATGCACTAATTTGTAAGTACTTTACTGCTTATTTTTATATATAAATATAGCAGTTTTATAATTATTATTATTTGTAGTTTATTTGTATGTAATATAAATGTAGTACAAGCATTTTTATACAAATAACTTATATAAAATAAGGAGGAAAAATTGTTATATTTATTTCGTAATAATTTATACATTAAAAGAGTATATAAGCAATTTGTTTGTATCTTTTTTTATTTAAAAAATCTTGTTCAACATATTAACAATTGTTACTTATTTAGTTAATAATTGATAGAAATAAAAAATAATGTTCAAATTGCTTATTTCAGTAATAATGCATCTCACAAAAAATATTATATAACAATATTATTATGATACTTAAAGTCGATTTAGAGTTATTTAATTTTTTATATAAAAATCCTATAATCTTACATTTCGCCCGCAAGCCTGATTACAGAATCCGCATCTTTAATTCAATATGAAAAGCATAAATTGATAATTACTTTTAAACACTTGTTTAAAGTGCCGTCTTTTACCATGTCAAACATTCTTGCAAAATATGTATAAAAAGAATATTTTTCTAGTTGCAATAATAATTATTATTCAATTAGTCAGTAATAATATAAAGTAATTTTGATTGTTTTGCATGTAATCAGGTTTGTTGCACAAATTATCTCAAAGCAGTTATGTTTTGAATGTAAAGAAAATATTCACGTTAACAAACGAACGTAAATGCGCAAACACGCTTAAATAAAATTAATGTTTCGTTAAAAAGTTATAAGCGGCTACTTTTTCTATTTTGATTTCAATGAAGCGTATTTTTAAAATTATTATTTAAATTTACATAATAATTATAAAAAAAATCTGCACAAATATTTTATAACACATCAAGGTCGATAAATCAAATTTTATTTATTGAAGAAATATTTCACACTTGTTATATGTAATTTTCTACTTTAATAAAGACACTTAATCATTTAATCAAAACACATTTTTTGTTTTTAATAATAATTTTATTCGTATACTGAAAATAAAAGGCGCAGTAAAATTCCAGTATTAATCGCTGTAAAAATACCAGCAATTATTACTGGAAATTTCGTATTGTTTTGGGAAAGCACAGTTTCATGTGTGAATTCACACGTTAGATAAAAAGCACATGTCATTAAACCAAAATTTTTTGATTCTATTACTTGGTTTTAAGGTGAAATGTCACTCGTTGGCCTACTCAGAATGAACATAACCTCCTTAATAATACATATCTTTAAATATATTGTAAAATGAAAATTAATTTGAGAAAAACTCAACATACGTCAACAGGTAAACAAGTTTAGAACTGTTTAAATTAATTTTTACCTATTGCAACTCTTCTCAGAAAGATATCTTTTGGAAATAGATGTGAACCTAACATCTGAATGGCCGATTTCCAAAAGATAGCTTTTTGAGAAGAGTTGTTATGCGTAAAAACTAACTTAAAAAATTCTAAACTTGTTAAACTGTTGACATATGTTGCATTTTTCTTAATTTAATTTTTATTTTACAATGTTTTTAAAGATATGTATTATTAAGGAGGTTATGTTCATTCTGAGTTGGCTAACGAGTGACATATCACCTTATTGTTACATAGAATCACTTCTAAGTTGTATAATGTTATATGAAAAACTATCAACATATAACAAAACATTGAAGTTGATGTTTGGTTTAATGACATTCTTCCTCCTTGTTCACATGTAGAACCGTGCTTCTCCAAAATAGCGTGTAAAATTCCAGTAATAACTGGCAGTTTTACAGTAGCATTAGTACTGGAATTTTACTTTTCAATATACTTGTTACGTTAATATTTCTATTCTACTAAATTAAATTAAATTACATTTCAAAATTAATTTTAAAAACCGTAAGTTACAACACAATGTTTAATTTATTCGTTATTTGTTTGTCCGCGATTAAATTATCCTTCTTAATTAATTTATTTTGATACGATTAAAATAAATCAAATTTTAACAATATTATGCCATTTAACGATTATAATTTTTGTATAAATTTCATTAATTTAATTTAATTTAATTATACTTTATGTGTTTGTTGTTCCAAATTAATGGGTTGAAGTATAATTTAGGAGTAAGGTAAATTATTATTTGTATCGTACAGTTTAAAATAACAACAGCTGTATTATATTTCAACATTACAATTGACACGTGTGACGTAACATTTTATTAATGATAATTTTAGCATGAAATTAATATGCAAAACCGAAGCTTGCTCGTCCTAAGCAATTAGATAACAGAATCTGATCATGAAACCAGTGAATATTTGTGGATATGAGGTCAAAAACAATTACATCGTTCCAATGGCAATAACTTGCCGTGAAATGAAAATTTTTATAATACATCTAAAACGTGTATAATTGTTAAATAACTAGGTTTTAATTAGCTGAAAAGTTAGTTCAATTATGTCTAGTTTACTTCTAGTAACAGCCATGTGTTTTATTTTAGCAAAAAGAGTAAAAAAAACTCGACGAGGATGGGATTCGAACCCACGCGTGCAGAGCACATTGGATTAGCAGTCCAACGCCTTAACCACTCGGCCACCTCGTCCGGTGGTGGGACGTTCCTCTATCGACACTCTTCATTGCCGAATTATTCCCGTCCTTTTCATCGCATCGGAAACACTTCTCTAATTCGTATACACGTAAGTAATAGAACGATAAACGTTTCTACCTGAATACCTTTTGATGCACCGTAGATATTGATCGAAGATGAAAGGAAAGGAAAAGAACGTTTCACTTTTCCGTTTCCCCTATTGCGCGCTCAGAAAACTAAGCTCATTTTCAATTTCGAACCATTTTTCATTAATTATACGTTGTTATTATTGTTAATATAACATTATTAAGCCCGAAGATTAAATTAAAATAATATAATCTTTCGTACAAAACAAAGGTTCAAAGCACAGTATTAAAATGTGCGTTTCAAGAACAAATTTTAATAATTCTTTTGTTTGTAAATTATTAAAATTATAAATGCAATCATTTATTGATTTACACTATTTTGCTTCAGGTTTTGTTTTTCTTCTTTCAAGCAAAACTTTATTTAGCCATGAAACATTATTAATTCTTTATGCTTTATCTTTTATATATGAAACTTATAAATCTAAACATTGTAAACATATTTAACATAGTTGTGAATAATTCGAAATTGAATAATATGTTTCTTCAGTTCTACTTTAAATAATTTACATGATCCTAATCTTATCACGTATTATCATACAAACACATTCGCAAGATTAAATAAAGTTAATATAAAATGTTACAATATGCATGCATCTAAACGAAGTAAATTATTTATATGCATTGCTCTTTGTTGATATAAAAAATAAAAAGAAAAAAAATATATATAGAAAAAAAAATGTTATCGAGCTGATTTAAGTATATTTTCTTATAACTTTAGGAACTAGTCAGTTTAGTTTCTATCATACAAGGAAATAATTCTAATATTCTTCTTCTAAAGTAATAGGAAAACTTGTATAAGTCAGCTCGATAAGGTTTATTTAATGTAAACCATAATAATTTTGCAACAATTTCTCAATATAGAATTAAAAATATTTTACAGTTTTTACCTTATGTTAAAAGAATGTTTATTACTTTTTTTATTTCCTTTTTGAGGATAAACAATTTGATATATTATACTTAATTTTTTATGATAAAAATTTACTTATAGATAAATTTAAAAATGTTTACTTTTAATCAAATATAATTAAAAGAAAGTAACCAAGTGCCTGATGTGCTACTCGTGGACGGTCTTTGTTTTTATTTTATATACATATATATATATATAATACGTGATATATTATTATTACAATATATTATATAGAATACATTACAATATTAATATTAATACTATAAGATTAATACTAGAAATTTTAGTGCAGTATTTTTTGTTATGCATGGAAGATTGTAGAACGTTTATGAAGCCATCTTATATTCATCGAGGTTCGTCATTTTAAGTAAAACATTAAACGATTTATTTACTTCCCCTCGGGTGCAATAAAAAAGCTAATTACCTGACGAAACATTAAATTTAACTTATTTTGTAATTCATCAGGTGCAATTGCAACAGAAAATGAGGAAAAATGATTTCCACGTTATTCTAGAATTTGTCAAGGCACTAAAATTCTCGAACACAATAGTTCATAACTTTCAGTCTAAACTTGAAACAATAAATTGTGCATCACTAAGTATGACATAATTTTATTGGCCTAACTAATTATTATATAAGCGTTTCGACATTGCTTTAAAATAAACCATCAAATAATAATTAATAATCGACTACTGTGGAAGTGTGATAACCGAACTTGTGGAAGTCACGTTTTTCTTTTCACTTCTTTCACAAAATCTTTGATAAAAATACATAAATCAAGGTTTCATTATGCACGTGTCTTTCACCAAACGAGTTAAATAATTTATCATCAGTTGTTATAAATTACATTTAATAACTAAAAACAAAAAAAAAATGAAAAAAAAAGACACGCAATCTCTGATAACAGAAGTGCAAAATTAATGAGGCCCAGATCCACGAAACAATTTTCGTACTTATTTTTGCCGATGCAAAACAAGATAAGAATTGATTGTTTCTAATTTCGACAGTGATATACTCATTTTTCCTGTGTTTAGAAAATTGCAATGCAGACTATAATTTCCAAGTTGAAGCGCACCCATTAGTATCATAAATATTTTTGCAATAAATAATAGTAACATTTTTTTCAGAGATCCCTAAGTTGATACAATTTTTGAATATTATTATTACTCTTTTCTCAATATATGTTTATTAATATTAATAAAATAATTTTAATTGAACTATGATACACAACCAATCATAAATAACTAGTTATAATGAATCTATATTGCCTTAATACTTCTTGACACAGTAAAATAACTTTTAATTTAATTTGATCTAAAATTATAATTATTCATTATCGTCAATTAGTCATTGTTGCTAAAAATCATCTATCATTTTAATTATTTACAATGCTGGAAAAAATTAAATCTAATCAAATTTGGCCAAGCTTAGTAAAAACTGGATTTTGTCCGCACTTGAGATATGACTTGATCTTTTCATTCGTGACCAAATCTAATATAAAAAAAGTTTTGAACAGGTCTACCGAGTATTTTTCCTGCGCTAAAAAAATGAAGAAATAAATCAATTGCAATTCAGTTGGTTTAATTTAATTCTACAATTTTGGATTCAAATTTATTTGATTCACGTTACGATTGGTTTAACGTAATGTATTTTAATTTCAATACGAAGTTTGACTATTTTATGAATATTTTTATATGTTCGTGTAATTTGTTAATTCAGAGCAGTTTGTAACAGCATTGTATAAATCAATTCTTACTCAATCATTTATAATAATTGCATTTATTACTTTTTCGTAGGTTTTATGAGAACAATAAATCCTATCCTTGTTTATTAACATACATCCTTCAGGATTGGTTAATTAATTTTGAAACATTTTTGTCTTTACGAAGAAAAAAAATTTTTTTATACAAATGATAAGAATATGACTCCACAATTTGAATTTTCAAACACGGTTAATAATTTATAATAAATATATTGAATAAATATAATATAAATTAATTTTTATTAACGGATCATTACGTTTATAACAAAATTTTCGCTTAAAAAGTATAGTAAAGATAAATTATAACGTCCTATACTTAAGAATTTAAACTAAAATATTTTCATTCTATGATGAAAAATTTGCAAAAAAAAAAAACTAACAAAAACTTGATTTACAAAATTAATACAAGAAAAATTGTAATTTTCACTTGAAGAATTACAGAGATTATATTACTTGCACCGAGGAGGAAAAAAAAGTGGGCTAATATTTTATTTTAAGGGCATTAACAAAAATTTATATTGCTTAATCCAACACCTATTAATTCTTCAAATGAATTAACCGAAAGACAGCTAAAAAGACGGTATTTTTTTCTCTTTTCAAATTTTTCACCGCGCACAATTACCCAAAATGTTGATGCAGATTTATCAAATACACAATTCGCGGCTCCCAAGCCGCGAAAAAAAAAAAAAATATTTACATATTTACACGAAAGCCTAAGGCAACTTTTTATCAATGTTTACCTTTATTTACTTACACGATTATTACCCAATCTCGTCCAAAATAAGAGTGCGCCTGCCGCGCGTACACTTTCGTGGATTCAATTCAATGATCGTGCCTGAAACAACACATCAATGAGGACAAATAATTGCACTCGGCATGATTTTCAACGAGCGAGCATTAATCGTTCAATCATTTCGGAATCGTATGATTTCAGCGCGCAAATTAACGTAAATGCGTATGTATTTGAAACAGCGTGAGTGAGGGAGGGGAGGAATAAAAAACCAGAAAAAAATTCGACGGAAGTAAAAAGTTGGCGGACAAAAAATCAACGCCCGGGCAAAAACGATCCTTTTTTTTGTCGTCCTTTTTCCTCGCCGTTTGCCGAGCGCGCGCCGAACTGGCATGAATAAAAGACGTGATCACGTTATAAAAAAAAAATGAGGAAGAAAAAAAAAAGAAGAAAAATAACGCAGCGTAAACGGACGGTAAAAAGTGGCGAGGCGCTTACGTTCGCCGCGCCGCTCTTTTGTGGATTATTTTTTCGCAGACGTATTTGTCCGATTGGCGCGGTGACGTAAGGCACCGGAAATGCCGAGGTATGTCGAAGAAGCGTGCCGAGTAGATACCGGTGGCGCGCGCGGAAGGCTACGAGTGTCGACGTTAACGATGCATAGCGGCTCGCGAATTATGCAATGCGTGTGCCCGTAAGTATCGCTGAAATGGATTTTTTCATGGATTTGTAAACGCTCGCGGTGGAAGCGCGCCTTGGGACACGCCGACGTGAACTCCTCCCGCGGTTTTGGTAACTATTTTCCCCGCGACACTTCCGGGTCAATTAATATTCCCGCGTGATGCGCGATGGGGTCGCGAATCCGGCGGATCCGGCTAAGGCCTTTGAGAGGAAAGTTTCGATTTCGAATTCGAGCGGTTTACGCTGAGAAGAGTCGTTGCACTCACAAAAATGTTTATTTAAGAGTAATAGAATATTCTTATATTAAATAGGGTTTCCATTCATTATATGGACAAAGGGAAATTCTATTTATAATAAGAATAAATTATTCTTAGAAAACGTATATTTATATAAAGAATTATTTCCATTTATATTAAATGGATTTGTTTTAGAGACAAGAATAAAATAGTTTTAATTTAAGAATATTCAACAGTCGATAACTGAATATTCTTATTTTTAATAGATTTTCTGTTAGTTTTAATAACAACATTTTCTTTGTACAGGTTTCTTAACGCAAGCATATTTTTTTTCTGAGTGTGGATATCTAACTGGGAGAAGTGTAATATGATAAAGTATATGTAGTGGGAGGAAAGAAATATTAATTTTTAATTAAAAGTTTACTAATTTGACATTATAAAAAATAACATTATATGGTAAATTAAATTATTAATATTTATTAAATCAGTTTATTAAAAGTTGTAATTCTATATTGTTTGGTACAATTTGACATTCTGTATAATATTAGTAAATTGTATTAAGGTTAGCGACACCTCATGGACAAAACAATATAAAAAATTTGCCTAATTAATCTGGTCAAATGGTGTTAACCATACCGATATTCTATATTTTGATTATATATGGTCAGCATTTAAGACTTTTCATTTGTTCTTTACAAATTTAAAGTCGATAAAACAAAAGAAGGTTTACAGTTATTACATATATACAAACCGATATTATTATTTTATTAACTGTAAAAATTTATAAATGAACCAAAATTAAAGTAATTTCAGGGTATCTTGCAACTTAAAGTACATTTACCATTTCAATCGGGACACAATGAACACGCGATTAATGGAAAAAATGTTGACTTTGGAAACTATGTTGCTCAGGCGCATGTAGCATGCAAATTTATGAAGGAATGTAAATTCTTATGCATAAGCTTAATTGGATTGGTACGCGAGATTTCGCATTCAAAATTATTTTTCCCCATTTATTGCGATCAAAACTTGAGCGCTCGCGTTTTTCAATTGCTCGAGCGCTGAATAATTATGAGAACGGTGCGTATCACGTGTACCATTAAGTTTGCAAGGAATGAATAGCAGATTACAATCGCAGGACTAAAAAAGTATATAAATCAGAAAAATGAAAGATTTTAATCGCGCTGAAACCTGTTAAGGATTTGCTCGGCAAATTCGCTGCATCTCTCGGCAAGTTTGGCAGGTTATGTAAATGCAACTTAGCTCGGAAATAATAGGCCGATCCTCCAATGGAGCATAGTAAAACGATCGCAATTAACAGTAACGTTTGCTATTATTTGTAGCAAATTTTTATCGCCTCTGGGAAATTAACTGAAGCGCGCTGTAACAATCATCAAATATATGAATTCGTATAATTTTTTTTCCAATTTCTTCGCAATGAAAAAAAAACCATTAAGAATTACCGTGCTGAAAACTTAAAGCGATTTTACGATATGGGAAAGAATTAACATGCCAGCAGAGTAAAAATTATGGTAAAACACACACTGAGAAAAAAGATATACCACAAATTACTATTTTTTGTACCAATTTGAGGATATATTGGAAAATAAAATATTTCTACTGTTAATAGTAGTAAAATTTAAAAGTCACATAGTAAATATTAGTAGAAAAGTACTACAAATTGCTTTGATAATTATTTTTACTATTTTTAATAGTAAAAATTTTTCACTCTTCAGAGATATCCTCAAATGGATACAAATTGTTTTCAATTTTACTATTACTTTTTTTCTCAGTGCACCAAATTTTTACTATGCTGGCTGGATAATTTTTCCTATATTGTACAAACGTCTTCGCTTTGAGGTTCCAGCACAGTAATTCTTAATGATTTTTGTTTTTCAGTGCACCTTTGCACTGAGAAAAATGAAATAATATATTTATCAATAAATTCTGGGGTATTGAACCTATATAGAATACTATACAATGTGTATAGAAAAAATTCCCAAAAATTATAAGTGATACACATACAAAGAACGTATAGGTTCAGTATTCCAGGATTTATTGCTAAATATGCTATTTATTTTTCTCGGTGTGCGCGCAGTCGTAAAATCAGCAATATTCTAATTTACAAGTCTGAATAATTTTAATCGCGCGCCTAAATATTTGTCTGGCGTAAACAAGAGCGGATTGTTTTGAGTAACAGTACGATCCTGATTATAAACTGCTTTTATTACTGGGAAGGGGGGGGGAGGAAACAATTAACGCGGAATGTTATTAAGTATCTGTAATGCAACAGTGGTGCATTAGCAAACTTTAACGATTTGTTTTATTTGTGGCTACTTAAAAACACCATATATTTTTATGACAAACATTACTGTATAATTGTCCGCTGCCAATGCGTTTATCTCAGAAAACTTATTAATTCAGGAAGATGTGTTAACAGTATAATTATGTCGCATTCTTAGAAGATGTACTTTGACTTTTTTTTAAACGTTACCTGCTGCGTCAATTGGTTTATTATGCACTAAAAACAATATACAGAATATAAGAAAAACGAGAATGCCGTCATTGAAGTACGCAAGACGTTTGGCAGATTTATATTTAAATAATGGGACGCCTTAAATGTTAGTTTACGTGTGAAAAATAAAGATTAACATCGAAATTGTTTTGGGCGTCAAAGAGAGTGTAAATAAAAATGTTGCTAATAGTTATAATAAATTTGAAAATACTCCGTAAAAGAGAATAGAATTCCACCATTTTTTTGGAATAAATATATTGAAGAAAACAATCTATTAAATTTCAGTGATTAACGTCAAAAATGACATAATTTTCCCACGAAATGAGAATGTTTTTTACACTAAGCAATCAGACATTGTTTTCCCCTATTTATAAAACGTACTTTTATGCGAAAAAAAAACATCCGTCTCGCCATAATATAACTTTGCTTAGGAGCAAAATTGAGTGCATTTCTAGAATAAAAAAATTAATTCAAAATAACAATTCTCAGTATATTGTATCTCAAATCTACCAAAACTTAGAATTTACAGAAAACTACGACAGATTTCATTTTTTATTCAAATAACGTAATTACTAAACAAAGAAGAAAAACGGAATAAGAATAAATCGAAACATTGTGTCCAGCATTCATGACAGTAATGAAAACTAAAAAAAAATAATAAATAAAAAAAAAACACGATAAAAAATAATAATGACTGTAAATTCACCGGATGAATAATTTTCAATACACTCTTGGAGTTCACGTATAACGCAGACTTATGATTGTATAATCATATTTCGTAAGTTATTAAGAGGAAACTGAACTGCATACAATGAATCAATACAATTCAAACGAGGAGAAGTAATATTACAATTAGGTTTACTTTTTTTTTTGTTAAAGATATGGAAAAAAAGTAGATAAAAAAAAACTCGGTAATTTGATGAGAACGATGATTAATTCTACAACTTGAATCAGTTCTGATAACTGAATCGCATTTAAAGCACATGGCAATGTTTTGAATCAGTTACAATATCGGGATGACGTGTTATAAAAAAAGCATAACTCTGACAGTACACTGAGAGAAATTTATTAACAGTTTCAACCATATTTTATAATAACCATAGGATATGTATGGATGTATAACTTTCCTTACAAAATGATATAGTATTTTAATACAATATATCAGGAAAATATATCGTTACTAAGGAATAGAACCACTTACCTCACAATCACCATTCATACCTATTACCACCATTCTACGACATGGCTTAAAAATATGAATGATTGTACAAATTTAGGCCAGACTGCAGAGTAGTGGTAAAGTGTGTGACTAGTGACAGTGAGGTAAATGGTTCCATTTCTTGATAACATGCTTTCTTAAATGTTTCAAACATTTTACTCTATTATATTATAAATTTATAATATCTCATATCATAATATACTACAGTTGCTCACGTATGCCCGCATTATTACAAAACATAGTAGTGAATAAAACATTTCTCTGAATATACTGTTTGAACTGGAAATCAAATCAAACGACTTCACTGTTAATTCATTACGAATATGCTGTCACTCGCAGCGCATATTTGCATAACTTGACTTATATTAAAAATGAATCCTTATGATTATTCTAATTATGTCAGCAACATTTCAATTGTTTTATGCGAATTTTTACATTGAAAATGAGCGCAGAATTTTTTTAGTACAAAATTTTAAACTTTACAGCAGAAGCATTGCTCTAATAATTTTCATTAGTTTTTTTTATTGTTGCCATTACGATTTAAGATAATAGTTTACGATTTGCTTTTATTGTTGCAAGCATTTATTTTATTTTAGTCGGTTTTTTAAACTAATATGAGACACAGTTCAAGAAATGTAAGTCAAATTATATTTATAATTGTACAAAAGTAAAGTCATGCAATAAGTAAAGTTACATTTTTACAATTGTACAATAATTGGTATGAATTTAATATTGATTATAACAGTAATGTTTAATTTTAATATTTCATCAATGAAAGTAGGAATTTATCCAAAAAATTTGTGACACATTTTACATTAATTTGAATGCATTTCTAATCCTCTTTTTATTCGACTGCAAATTCGAATTAAAGTGACGGAACATTAAACTTTTATAGATTTTTTCTTAACTAATCCGCTCTGTATTAATTACCATTAATTTCCGCCATTGCATAAGATAATTAATATTTATTTTAAATAATTTGATTGTTTGAAACCTCTTAAACATAATAATGAGTTTTGCGTTTTGATTACGAGAATTTTGTAATGTTTTATGCGAATAATTTTCAATTTTAATTACATTAAAATTTCATATTACTTCATTTTTTTACGCGTATACAAAAATATTGATTCAACATTTCAATTTACTGGTTTTAAGTTTTATTCGGATTCTTCGCGTTGTATCCAATTACATGCAAGTATTATTAGAAGATTATTCCAATAATTAAGTAATCGTTAAACACTTTGAATGATTATAAATTAACATTATTCAGTATAAATAGAGATAAAACCTTTCTTCTGCGTCAGTTTAAATTAATACCGTGCCATTTGATTCAATGAATTAAAATCTGATGCGTCAAGAGAAGTGAATAAAAATAGTTACTTTTTAAAATTCTTTTAAGTACTCATTTTTATCCTTTAAAATATCTCTTAATCCTACGTAGCGTTCTACGTAAGTTCGTGTGCCGTTAATTGAATAATTAGAAATCATTTTTATTCATTTATCTTTTTAAAACTCGTTTATTGCAATTGTACGTGCGGATTTGATCAACTTCATATTCAGTACCCTTTGATAATCATAACGTGTTTTATTAAAATGTCTACTTTTTAAATATCTTTTAAATGAAGTGAACACCAAAATTCATTATTTTTTGTTACGCGTAAGAAAACTTCAAAATTAGTTAAAAGTAGTATATTTTCAAATTTATATGAAAAAATAAAGAAGTATAATTCATAACAGTTTCAATTCTTAAAGAGATATGAAAAAATATAGAATAAAGTAAATTAATACATTGCATGTAAATAATAATTTATTTTATATTAATTTATATACAACTGTTACATTAATTATCGTGATATAATATTTAACAAATAATTTAGGGAATCGTCTGAAAAGAAAACAAAAATATAAAAATAAAGTAACATTCAAACAAAGTAGTTAATTAAGACAAATTTATTAATTTTAGACAATATTATTTTCTGCATTACCTGTTTTGTCTTGTCAATTTAACGATATAGTTTTGTCGGTGTAAATTACACAAGAAGAAGTTTAACAGGTGTCTTTAAAAAAACTGAACTTGTAGTAACTACTATTCTTATTGAATGATGAAAAATTAAAAATTTGTTGACGCTGCGGAGTGTGTCTAATAGATAAAAAACTTGTTTCATCTGATATGATATAAAAACTACATAAAACACATAATATTAAAAATCAAAAAATGTACAATGTTAAAGGAGTTCTGCTTAGTTATCACGATCTCTGTCGATGAAGATAATACTTAAAAACTGAACAAAAGTAAATAAAAATAATAATATTGATTCATTTGGTGAAGCAAAAAATGAGAATTTTTATAAGACATTTTAACAATTTATAACAAACAACATGTTTTCTTTTTAATTTTAGAAACATAAGAATTAATTGATTTACACAAAAGAGAATTTTTTTCGTTATAAAGATAATAATTCAATTTAAATTAAATATGTCGATTATATATATTTAAAAAATTGTACAAACATGTTAATAATATTATATTGATAATTTTGGAATAATATAATTTAGACATACGTAAGATTATATTTTAATGATATATACATGTTGAAATACATGTTGAAATGATACAAGTCGTTAGCAAACAACGGAGAAATTACAAAAATGTAAAATAATTTTCCTATTTTAATCAAATTAAAAAAATCTCCTCGTATGATATATAATTTAATTTCGATTGTAAATTTAGTACTTATCATATGCAATTATGATTACTTGATGAATATTCATTATAAAGTGGAAGAAAAAAATTTTACAGAACTGTATTATTTTCCTCGAATTTAGTTTTTTTTACAAACACACGTTGTAATTTTTTAACATAATTTGCGAGATTCAATTTACAAATGTCTTAATTACATTTACTTCTCAATATTAAGCTCATTTTAACACAAAAAATATATTTTTTTGCAAAATATTTGAAGATTTAAAAATTCATAAAAATAACAATTGATTGAGAATGATTTAAAATTACTTGGCAGATACTGACAATGCATTCCTAACGTCTACCTTATTTGTTCGCAGCCGAAAATTCGGCCTCGAATATTTACTAAATTTACTAAAAATTTTTACCATACCTTTTACAAGAAAAAAATTCGAGTAAAAAGTTAACAATTTTTTTGAAAATGAGACTGTACTTTTTTAAAACACTTTTTGTCGGCATTGTCATAAAGTACGATAACTTTATTACACTTTTTTTCTGTATGCATGTGAATTAAAAAGAATGAAAAATGATTTTAAGATGTTAATTTACAATCATAAATTAGCTTTTCATTTAAAATCAATTCATACAATTAACCTTCGAAAGAATTATTTAAATTCAAATCATTACTCCTTAAATTTGTACTGCATAATATATATTGTATATTTATTGTATATTGTACATATATATATATATATATATATATATATATATATATAT